>JAGYYJ010000543.1:0-120540 GCA_019671005.1 Hibiscus mutabilis
TCCTTCAGCCTCTAACTGCAAAGATATCTCCAGGAAGAAGAGAGTAGGGACTTCGTTTATACTATTTTTTTTCATTTTTGATTTTTTAAATTTCATATTTTCCTTTTATTTTAATTGATTTTTTGATGTTTTCGCTTTGGATTTTCCAGAGGTCTGCAAAATTGAAGCAGTGCAAGCTCGATGCCCGCCGTGAGCAATGGCTTTCTCAAAGTATGTTAATTGATATTAGTCCTTTATTTGTTTGCTTTTTGAATTAGGGTTTTTGATTGTTGCTATTATCTTTATTTCAATTTTGATTTTTGAGTAGGTGCGGTGAAGAATAAGGTTTGTTGCAAGGAGGGAACCAAGGATAACGATTTGAAACAAACCCCGCCGGGTGAAAGGGACCGTTCCTTGGAGAACTTTGAAATGAGGAGAACTGCTGAGGCTAACGGTGAGGGAGAAAATGTATCCGTCCAACACGAGAGTGATTTTGAGTCTTCACCTCTGAATAGCCACACGAGCAGCAGCCTGCTGGGAGGAATGGATTCTGGGACAAGTTTCACCAATAGCAGCAGCCTGCTGGGAGGAATGGATTCTGGGACAAGTTTCACCAATAGCAGCAGCAGTAGCAGCACGAGTAGTGGCGGATGCTGTTCCGGTGACATCTCAGAAGAAGAAGGCGATGATGGATGCTTGGATGATTGGGAGGCCGTTGCGGATGCATTGGCTGCGGATGATGACAAGCAGGAAACGGATCCCAACAAGAATAACAAGGAAAACCCTTGTTTAGGATCGACCCCTGGACATGAGCCAGAACCCCAGTTAGGTTTGAATGGGGAAGGATCAGATTTGAGGTGCTCTGAACCTAAGTGTCCAAGAATTGTGCAGAGGGCAATAGGGAGTTCCAGGGCATGGAAGGCTGATGATAATTTTCGTCCGCATACTCTTCCAAATTTATCAAAGCAACTGAGTTTTCCAGCTACCGACTGGCGTTTTGGTCAAGGAAGGGTGTCATGGGTGCGAAGCAGTGCAATATCGGTGCCGTCATCGTGCCCCATATGCTATGAGGATTTGGATCTAACAGACTCAAGTTTTTTGCCCTGTTCATGTGGTTTCCGGCTCTGTCTTTTCTGCCACAAGAGGATTCTTGAGGAGGATGGACGTTGTCCTGGTTGCAGGAAGCCGTATGAGCGTGATCCTGTGGAGGCTGAAGCTAGTGTTCAAGGAGGCAGTCTGACATTTAGGATGTTGACTCGTTCTTGTAGCATGATTGCAAGGTCTTAGAAGCAGTCTCTGTTTTTCACAAATTTCGTATGTTGGATTGCACTTTGCTTTGCTCCTACTTTATTGTGTGTGTTTTTATTAGTAGACGCTGGGTTCCATAGATTTAGGTGTGAGTATAATAGCATTATCTATTTTGGCACCTGGGAATTGAGCTATGTTTCTATGAGTTTGGTTCTTATCTGTTTGGTGCATAAGTTGATGTAGAGTACTCATCTTGGCATGTGAATAGATAAGGTGGTATAGAAATTCAATACATAAAGAGTATTATAATAAATTTTGTGCCTCGCAGTGTATCCAACTCTATATTGAAGTTCTGAATTTCGTTTGATCATGCTTTTAATATCTAGTAAATATGAGTATTATGTTTTGTTGGTAATTCTATTACTCCTTAAAGTTCTGCAATATTTTTTTCCCTTTAATACATTCCTGTGCTGTTTTCACTTTGAGATGAGACTTATTTGGGGTTTAGATTTTATCTTTGAAAGGCCGTTGTAAGTGCACTAGGGTGAAGGGGGTATCTCTATTCACATTTGTTTCATGTCATTTGCAGAATCTATGTATGCTTTTGGTAATTTGTGAATGCTATTTGTCCTTATACAGGAACTACTTTTTTTTTTCTTTTTTTCCCGAAGTGATACTAGAATACGGAAAATCAACAAATGATAACATTCAGTTTCAATTGGATGCTCTTTACTTTGAGTATTTTTTTTCTGCTTTCATTTGGGCTTGACAAATTTGCATCTGTCTAAATGTAATGATCATTCTTTTATTTGCCTTTTTCTCTTCTTGAAGGGTAGTTAGGAGGTTGGTAATCAATTCAACATTTCTGTTGATTTTGCATAAAAGTTGCTAACTAGAACAATGTATAGAACTTTGTGTCTTCAGATAGTTAGATGTGAGACCCCGAGAAGTTATATATGTCTTATCATTTTCTCTGTTCTGTTTACATGGATTCTTTTACTCTTGCACTACTTTGAACCTTTGTAGGCATTCTTCACTGCTAAATAAAGTTGTCTGTAATACCGTTTCTCTTTGTTCTTATTTTTTCTTTCTAAATAACAAATTAAATGACCGACAATTAGAATGGGATACCTTGGTTTAGAAATTCATCACTCATAAGGAGGATCAAAATGAATGACTACTACTAGCATGTTAATGGTGAACTTTATAAACTTAGGCCAGTTTGTTATCATTGTGTTAATGCTTGAGCAAATTGTTTATCTTAGTATGCCAGACCTGGATGGCTTTGTTAGGCTCATTGCCAATTGCTGTGGACTTGGGTGTGAGTTCTGCATACAGGTATGTTTCCGTCGTGGGTGTGATTAATTTTTTTTCTTCTAAATGTGTTGAATATGGATACTTCTAACAAAAAAGAGTTGGTGTAGCATAGGCTGCGTTTAGTAGTTCTCACTGCTTTTTACACCTTAGATGGCAAACAGTTGGCAAAAATGTCAAGTTTTTGGCTTATGCCGCATGTCTGAGTGTTTAATTTGTATCCTCTGACTGTCATGCCGTAACTCTGGCTTGTGAACACAAGTTTTTATTTATTCTTAAATATTTATTTGATTCTTAAAAAATTTAGATATTAAATAATCATAATTTTAAAGTTAAATATTTGCATATAAACATGTATTTATGTATAGTTGAATGCGTTATTAACAAAATATATTTAGAAACACCAACAAATTGAAAATGGCATGTTAAAAATATGGATTACTAGAATAAAAATTATGGGTTTAGTAATCTAATTTGGGCTAAGAGTAAATAAATAAAAATAAAGTAAGATGCTGAAATTCTAAGATTTCAACCCTTTATGTGATGGAGGATTCCAAGTGGTGGGGTTTGCTTTAAAAGGCAATGAAAAGAGCATTAAAAATGTGGGAGACACGGGAAAGATGAGAAAAAGTGTGAGCAATGGCATAATCATAAATTCGATTCGATTTTTTTTAAAATAAAGTTTGAATGATAAATAATTTAAAATTTCTAATAATTAGTAGATTAATTTTTAAGTTTGAGTCGAGTACTTAAATTTTATATGATTTTATTTTTTTAATTCGTTTTCGTTTTAAATTATTTCTTTGTCTTTTTAGTTCTTCAAGACTTTTTTTCTGATTATTTTTAAATTGTTTTTTGATTAAATTTGAACCATATGATCCTTTACTATTGTAGAATACTTATGCAACTTCAAGGTGTTATTTGATTTATTAAATTGCATGACAAATTTTACTTATACTTATGAAATAAAATAAGATATATATATATGTGTGTACGCGCGCACGAGTACATGATATATATATTTGGTTATAGAAAGTTATTTAAATTGAAATCAATCAATAATATAATATTATAAATATTTATAAATAAAATTGAACAAAAACCCGAACAACTCTACTTGTCTAAAAAATTAACTAAAGTTTGAAGGATAAAACAGGACTTGTCAAATCGATTAACTCGAAATATTTTGATTAGACTCTATCGAATACTCACCCATATCACAAAGTTTGAAGAATTTCACTTTGATCTATATTTTTAAGTATTGAATACCTCTTGGTACATAAACTATACTTAATTTCTCCATATCATACAAATGTTAATTTCATTATCAATTTCATACATTAACTTTTAAACCATTATGAGGTTTATCCATTTTTGCAACAATCTAATGAGGACTTTTTAGACCAGTAAAAATTGAAACATGATATTTTATTTTGGAAATAAATTCTGTTTAGTTAGTATAATAACAGGGCTAGTATTTAAATGTTCATTATTTTTAATTACGTCTATTTTTTTTACAAAAATAAATGTTTAGTAGGAAAAGACCTTTTTATTCTTTATGTTCGAGTGTTCTGGAAAATTTAAGAAAATATAGTGAAAAAAAGGAAATAGTCTAAGTCGAAATTATTTAAGAAAATACTGTACCCAGAAAATATATCCCTAAAAAACCACGTAAGCTTCAGTTTTTTCCAATTCTTTTTCAAATTTTATCAGTTTTTTAGGAATAGAGGAAAATTTGGGGTTGTAGGTTTTCAAATAAAAAACTGAATTTGTTAAATCAAGAGAGAATTTTTTGCATTTAAGGTTAAAAACCAAATCGTAAGTACTCCAAAAAATAGTATTTGTGACCGTGTTTGAATCTAAAAGATTCTTTTTTACGAAATCAAATGATCGAAACGAAATTAATAATAAGTCTGTATTCAAATCTCACTTCTTTAAATGAAATGAAATTATTTATAAAAAAAAAAAACTGGAGTTCGGATATCAAACTCTTTAAATGAAATTAATATATTGCAATAGGAAAAGTTAGGTAAGAAAGGAAAACGTGGGACGGACGCATGCAGATATCTCATCACCGTATTTATTTAAATTTTTTATATTTATCATTTATCCACTATCTACAACATGTATAATTTCTAAATGTATAATTTCTAAATCTATAACTATAAGTAGGTATATATTTAAATACACTCTTACACCAACTATTTAGCTGGGTACTCACCACTCAGTCTGTGTCCGCTTGTACTCGTCTATACTACCTTTAAAGAAATTCACTTATCTCATTATATATAACTCAAAACTTCATTTTGTTTGTTCCAAAAAAAAAAACTAAACTCAAATGTTTTTCTATCCATATATGGTGATACTTCTAATTCGACTTGTACAATTTATGATGAATTTTTAGAGTCACTTCCGAACTAGTATTAGGATCAATCTGTTGCTATATTTTTCTGACCTCTGATCACTTAAAATTTCGTATCTTTTAAAATACAAATCGAAATCTATCTCTGTTTATTCTAAACAAAATTAGAACTTATTTACAGTTATAGCGATATATGGGTCACTTCCTATTATTTATATAAAATTTGTGGTGATTTTTTGAACTCGTTGTCAATGCATGAAATCTAGGATAAATTTTATAAATTTGATTTTTAACTCCATTAATCATTCCAAAATTCCTCTAAATGCTTACAGACATATTCTACATGAATGATAATAAACATATTCATCCACCTAAATATCACCCAATCTATTATCTGTATATCTAATATAAATAAAATTATATTTCAGTTTCATTCAAATAACCTTATTCAGATGACATATGCGGGACATGCACATGCAGGACAAGCAAATATGGGACGAGAAAGGTTTCAAACATATCCATTGGCGAAACTTGCTGTAAAAGTTTGCTTTAATTTTTTAAAAAAATTTGTAGGTTTAAACTAAAATTTTCAAAATTTTAGAGGGTTTAACTACAAATTTTAATAATTTTGATAAATTTAATAATACTTTTTAAAATTTATGAGAGAAGATTTAATTAAAAATGTTTAAAATTTTAAATTTTAATATGAATTTTTAAAATCTTGAGGTGGGTTAAATTATTATTTTTTTAAAAAATTAGGAGTCAAATTACAATTTCTTAAAATTGAGGGAAGCTATGGTTTCCTCTAGTTGGCAATATTGGTCAAATATTATCTTTTGGGAATTTATTTGGAAAAACACCCCCAAAACAATATTTAGAAAAATACCCCCTTTCGGCCTACGTAGGTACTATTCGCGTTCTGTCAGACGTGTTTTCTGTACAGTGCAAGTTCCATCCGGTTTGGATTATATTACACGTTATTCGAATATTTTAAGAAATAAAATGAACTCACGGCCAACAGGACGCGAGTTCGGCGTGATTTTCAAACGAATCGACGCTATTTTCAAACGAGTCGACGAGATTTTATCAAATTAAACTCGCGGTCCACATGACGCGAGTTTTGTGTGTTGCAGTTGTTTAAACATGGCTCGATTGGCATGTTTAAGGTGAATTTTCATGGTGTTGGGGAATAAATTTTCGGCAGTTTTGTACTTTTACAACATACTACTGATACATCTCTTGAAAATGATACGAAAATCAACGTGTATAATGCATTGTAAAGAGTGTAGAAATCGCGTTAAAAGCGCTATATTGCCATGTTTCTTTGCATGAAGAACATGGAAACATGGGTCGGTAGTCATGTTTTAGTCGATATTGTGGTACGTTGCAGGTTATTTTTCCTTGTTAACTAGCTTTCACGTTGTAGCACGAGAACACATGCTTAGAATGGCTCAGAAATCGGAGTGTATAAGGCATCCTAAAGGCTATAGAAATCGTGTTAAAAATGCTATCTAGCCATGTTCAAAAGCCTTAAAAAACATGCAAACATGGGTTGTGGTGAAGTTTGAGTCGATTTTGTAGTATGTTAGGGGATATTTTTTCTTGTTATTTAACTTTCACGTCGTAGTACGGGAGCACATATTTACAATTCTTCAAAAATCGGAACGTAAAGGCAGTAGAAATCGCATTAAAAATGTTATGAAAACAAGAAAGTGTAGCTTGGAAGGTTGTTTATAATAATTAGGAATAAAACAATACACTTAGAAGTACAATTAGTTGAATCGAATGCGGGTCCTATAAGGACATTTTCTGATGTCGTGTCCAGGGTTCCTACAATTACTGCATAGCTTAGGTTGTTCGGTCCGTTCTCGAGGAACCATATCCTCTACACAGTGAATCCTAGTTGACTTTGGATGACCTTTTTTGTTGCGTCGCATGGATTCATTTGGTCGTATCTTAGGTTCATCGTCAACCATATCACGATCACATTCATTTTCGATTGGAGGAAACTCGAATCGGTATACCTTGAATACGTTTTCAAGTCGGTATATAGGATCAACGAGTGTCATTACGTCGAAATGAACAGATGCACGTGCAACAAAGACGTGCACACACAGGTACTTAAATGTTTGGAAGACGCCACAATCGCATCTTTTCTCTTCTAGATTAACAACATAATTGTTCTGTGACATTCCTTCAAGCGGCCGGGAAAATTTAGTAACCGTAAAGTGATGTTCGTGACGAGAGATAAAACTCGCGTCCTGTGTGAGGCAAGTTTTGAATATTTAAAAGACACAAACAGATAAGAGACGCCACATCAGATAAAACTCGCGTCCTGTGTGAGGCAAGTTCTGAATTCATGCTTAGAATAACGTGAGTCGTGCCTATGTGTACCGAAAGTGGCCATTTTTCCAAATATTATTTTAGGGGTGTTTTTCCAAATAAATTCTCAAAATGGAATATTTGGCCAATATCCCCCCTCTAGTCCTTTTAAGAAACTGCCCCTAAAAATATCACCTACCTATGACGGTAATGACTTTTGACATCTACACTCACAGCATTCCTTACCTATCAAACTCACACTTGTCAAAACATGTGTGGTACGAAATTATATCCTTCTACCATCACTAAAGTTAGGTAATTTCGTATTTAAATATATATCCTATATTTATATTATGTCTCTTAAATTTTGGCCCCTTATTTTTTTAATATTTTTATGTAGGCCCCCAGAGTTCTCATTGAATATCTAAGATTTTTTAATTTTAGTTAGACCCTCCAAAAGGTTTGGCTAAGTTCAGCTACCACTGGTTCCAAATGCACAAGAAAATAAAAGACCGTCTTATATGTGAGATTTCAATGATTCTAATGGAACAAAAAACATACCATTTGTATCTTTCTCCTCATTTCCCTGTTTCAGGTCCTAATTAGTTCTTGTCAGCTTCTAAATTGACCTTTGCTAAGTGCCATTCACACAAGTTATCTTTCACCAAATGATCCCATATGAAGGGAAACTACGATGACATCGACAAAAATAATTAACGTCAATGAGGGGGAATTAGTCGTGGGCGTGAAATTTCGGCCTCTTCGATGAATGTGGAGCCAATGATAGTAGTTCTGAGGTCGCTAGGTCACAACCAAATGGTGTTGTATTTGATGGCGATGACGGTGTTGATGACGACAACGACGAAGAAATGTGGTTATCGTCCTCTAACTTCCTTTTGTTGACTCTTCTCTCATCCTTTTCCTCTGTTTCACCTCTCGTTACGCAGTCTTTCGTCAACCGTTTTACATCCGACAGTTTTACGGGCTTGACTAGAAACTCCTCTGCCCCTTCCTCCAAGCAGCTGTAGATGAAAAAAAAAACCGATTATATACCGCACGACTACTTGTGAGAAAACAAACAGCAAGCGCAGATGCATATGTCCAAGGGATTAGACATGTCTTTTGGTAGAAGATAATCGTGGCACATATATAAAGTCATCGAGAACAACCGGACTAAAACCACATGAGTTACACCTTGAGGGCATGCTAGTAACTCCGGAACATGATAATCAGAACATTATTTTGGAGACAAGACAACCAGACAAGTGATCTTTCAATGTCATCAAGATTTTGGTTGGTCCGTTTCCCACACAAATCCAAACAAGATATAGAATCTTTTCAGCTTTGTCCTATTGCGAGAACATATCAGATTTGGCTAATCGTATAACGACCCATATGTTTGATAAATCTTATCAATAACAGCAGAATCCTTCATTTCAATCCTCATCCAATAGAATCAAGTCAAGGGATTAGGCTAGAAAATTCTTGCATATCATATCGATTTTCCCAGATTTCCTCTTAAACGAATATTATAGTGAAAATGCTATCAAATATATTTCCAGATCAACTACCAAACAGAATGGATTTTCCGAGAAAATCATAATCAAATAGAAACATCAACAGCTTGGATCAATCATTGTACCTATCGATACGAGTGAGGATGTTCTCAGAGGACATGATCACCACCGGAATTTCGCTGAATGCGGATGATCGCTGTTCCGAAAGGATCAAATGAAACATAATCAACAATCAAATTCCAAAATGTTTCACCTCCATTGATGATCAAATAAGTTTAAAAGGGTATAAAAAATGACCTTGATTTTCTTGAGGAGTTCATATCCAGTCATTCCGGGCATGGAGTAATCAGTCATTATAAGATTCACCTTCAAACCCTGTAACAACAACAACCATCAAACAGCAACTCAGACATTTTAACAAACACCACACAATCAATCCCAAAATTCCATCTAATATTTTTTCTCGACAACCAAACAGATAAAACAACAACTCACATTGAAACCCAGAGACCCTTTCCCCCCATCCAAACCAAGAAACTGCAAAGCTCTTGCCCCACTCTCCACAGCCGTCACTGCACGAAAAAAAAACCCAATTCAAAATCAACTAAAAAAAACCCAAACAAATTTTGATCCAAAACAAACCAAGCAGTACCTTTACAAGAAGATATCTTCAGCAACTTTTCAATAACTTTACGATCAACGTAACTATCATCCACAGCAAGAACATGGAATTCCTGAGAAGACCCAGATTGTAAAACCTCACTAGCAACCTCCATAGTCCTTTCAAGTGTGTTATGGTTTTAGAAGCAAGGAAACAACTATGGTGGGCTTGGGTTTTTTTATATAAAGAAGAAAGAGTGTTTAAAAAGAGAGAGGTAAAGTAGAAGATTGTGAAGATCCATCGAATATCGTATGGTAAGATCTTACCAAATCTTTAAAAAGTAGAGATAGAGCATTTTCCCCTACTTGTTCCTTGTCGTGTCAAATTCACTTCTACTATTCCTTTCCATTTCCGTGCATTGGTGTCAAAAGTAAATGGTGGTACGTAAAGATCAGCATAAACGGAGGCAGGAGACAATCGTGTAAATTGAAATTTTAGCAGGCGATTTATGTTGTTTAGATTTGGGTTTGACTGTTGCAGGTACGTAGAGGTGACAAACGGGTCATTCGAATCAAGTTATTTTGGGTCGGGTTCGTTTTTGACTACATTCGGTTTCGGTTCAGTTCAGGTCGAATTTGGTCAGGTTCGATTTTAATTCGGGTCTATAGTGATTCATGTCGGATATCAGTTCGGATTGGGTCACATCGGTTCGGTTGATTTTCGGGTCATGTATTTTTGGGTCGGGTCAAGATCGGTTCAATAGGAGATCGATATGTTTCAGTCGGGTTTTCAGGCCGGATCAGTTTTTTAAACCCATATTTGACTTTTTGGTGAGTTATGCAACGATTCAGATCAAATCTTTTAATATCTTTTCTTTATTTTGGGTTGCATTCAGTTCGGGTTACTTTCAGATCGGAAAAAATCGGTTCAGGTTCATTCAATTCGGTTGAAAATCAATTTGGGTCGGTTCTGTTCGGTTAAAAAATGGGATCAGGTCCATATCGGTTCAACTAAAAATCGGGTCAATTTCAATTCGATACGATTTGTTTCGGATTTCAGATCAAATTTGAATTATCCTGTTCGGGTCGACATCAAGTCTCAGATAAGAAAAATCAGTTCGGGTCTCGGGTCTCGAGTTAATTTGCCACCTCTACAAATAGAGTTAGAGCGTGGAGTTAGAGTAGAAACTTGTTGAATTAGAACTTGCACTGTTACTATCTCGAAATGGACTCGAGAGATAGAGAAATAAAATTTTACTTAACGCCTTTTTTCTTTTCTTTTTCTTTTTCTTTTTGCTTTCTGGTTGGTTAGTTTCGTGGGATTTTTTTTTTGTCCTAAAAAGAAAATTATCTTCAATAATCAAATATAGTTTTTTCGAATATAGTTGATGATGCGCTAGATTCTTTGAATAAGATATAAGTTTAAATATTGACGTTGTGATTTGTGCATAGTGAACTTAACAAGTGTTTTAGTGAAAGAGTGAATGATGTTGGCAAAATTAGTTGAATATGGTTGTTTAAAAAAATTGGTTTATAGGCTCATTCCCCAGATATTTTGGGAAATAGGCCAAAACTACAATGCCATGCCACATGTAGGTGGCGTTGTGGCACCTCACCATATGCACATAGCGTGGTGCAGGCGTCCCTCCGAAATGGATCCGCTGAGCCAGGCCTGCCAAGCTTCACGTGAAAGCTTCAACTTTTATGAAGCTGATAAAAGCTGGTCCAAGCTAGCACGCCACCTCTAGGTAGTGATGTGCTGTTTTCATGCATGCACATGGCCAGCTTTTACGTGAAAGCTGGTCCGATCAGTTTTTTTTAGTTTAAATGTTTTGCATATATATAGGATATAGAGAGGAGGGGTTGAGAAAAAAATTGATAGAGTTTGATTTGAAGATTTGGCAAAATTGGTGGGATAATCCTTTCCCAAATAATATTTTGGTTTATAGGGTATATTGACCCATATTTTGGAAAGTAGGCCAAAAACTACAGTGATCGGTGAAGATTGTTGAAGTATATTTTTCTGTAAATCTTCTCGGTTTCTCAAAAGTAAGTACGTGAATTATTTTTTAATTAATATGTTTTTTTTAGAATCTGAGGGGTTTGTGGATTTTTTTGTGTGATTGAAGATATATTCAAATGACAATTATCTTTTTGTTGAAGACTTTAGAGCACATTTACACGGTTTCGCGTCTAATCCGGTAAGGTTTTTTTTTGGAATTGTAATTTGTTTGCCGTTTATTATTTTTGCCATTTTTAATGTTGTTGTTGTTACATATATGTAGTTTTTTATTAACAATTTAAATACGGAAACCAAATTTTAATCTTTGCTTATGATTTTTTTTGAATATTTAGGGAGAATAAGTTCATCAACATATTGTGACACTGAAAACATAGTTAGTCGTTAGGGCGAATCACTTGATGATTTCAGTGAGGATGAAGAAAATATTGTGCCTATTACGAAAGATGATGACGTGCACTTACTCGATGCTAATGATGTTGAGACTGTTATGACAACTGCATCTCAGGGTAATGGTCTAAATGTTGAAGATGATGTTTGGGCCAAGGCTATTGCTAGGCTTAGGTTGGGAAATGAGTAGCCAGTTTGGGGTTATGTTGAATTAGAGCCCCAGCAACCGAAACCTATTTATCCAGCCTATGAACCTCCAGCCCGCATGTATGAGGTGGACTATACTGCAATGTGAGATCCAGAACATCAAGCCCACGTATTTGGTTTTTCATCATATTTGAACTTTGGGGAATTGGTACTGAATGCTCAATTCAAAACAAAAGAAGCTGGCAAACTAGCAGTTTAGGAGCACTACATCAAACGCCATACGTCATTTTGTATTGTTGAGTCTAATACACAAACCTATTGTGTAAGGTGTATTAATCGGAAGAATAATTGTCCTTGGTGGGTAAGAATTTCATACAAGAAGAGGAGTCAGATGTGGGAGGTGTCACGTTTCATTGAGCAGCACACCTAATCAAATATGGCTTTATCACAGGACCACATTAATTTAGACTCTGATCTAATATGTGCTTACACCAGGTTATTGGTTGAAAAGGAACCAAGAATTTTGATTGCAGTGTTAGTAGCATCCATCTGGACTCAGCTTGGATATATTCCATCTTACTACAAGGCATGGATGGCAAAGCAGAAGGCGATGTCGTAGTTGTATGGTGATTGGGATGAATCGTATAATGAGCTACCAACTCTTTTACGAGCAATACAAATATTCATCCTGAGAACCATGGTAAAATATGAAACAAAACCGGCGTACAACTTACAAGGTGAACTAATTCCTGGTAAAAGGATATTTAGTAAGTTATTTTAGGCGTTCAATACGTGCATTGAAGGGTTCCCATTCTGCAAACGCATGATTCAAGTGGATGGTACCCGGCTGTATGGGAAGTATGGTCATATATTACTCGTGGCTGTTGCACAAGATAGAGGCAGTAATATATTCCCAATTGCCTTTGCCATAGTTGAAAAGGAAGACGCGGATGGATGAGAATTCTTTTTGAAGCATTTACGCAACCATATAGTAAAAGAAGATGGTATTTGCATGATTTCTGATAGAGGGACTGCACTCTTATCAGTAATTGATAGACATGAGAGTTTATAGAAACCTCCACATGCATATCCAACATATTGTGTACGACATATTGCGGCAAATGCGAAGACGCATTTCAGAAACAATCAGATCTAGAAAGAGATTTTAGGTGCGGGTAAGTTGTTATTCGTTGTTTATAAAGATTAGTAATTTTTTAAGCTGCCCATGTTGATTTATTTAACTTATTTTTTTTAAATCAGGTATGAACTAATTCAACCAAAATTCGACGTGAGTATAAGAAGGCTGAAGCAACATGGTGTAAATGTATTTAATTTTGCAAATAACATCCCTAGGGAAAGATGGTCACAAGCCTATGATGAAGGTCGGCGTTATGGCCATATGACAACTAACCTTCATGAGGCTATAAACTCGGTGCTTAAAGGAACGCGTCATCTCCCAATTTCAAGTATTGTGTGAGAAACTTACTTCAGATTGGGTAAAGTGTGGTCCAAAAAAGGGCAGGAAGTTAACGCCCGGATAAACAATGGAAAAAATTGGTCTCAAACGCTGCAGGATAGAATGATCGAACTTTAAGCCCATGCCACCTCTATACAAGTCAGAACATTCGACCCATATGGTTTTGAATTTTCTGTTGAAGCTAAGGTCCAAGGTGAGCAAAGAATGTTCACCGTAAACCTTATTCGAAGATGGTGTGATCGTGGTGCATTTCAAGCATTTAGATACCCCTACTCTCACACACACGACACATGTTTGCATTATCGTCTCGACCTTTACATGTTTGCGGATGAGTGTTATAAAATGGAGACTATGACAAATATATACAGAATTCGGTTCAACACGATCCCGAACCAAGATTATTGGCCGGTAGAGCCAATATACGAAGAATGGTTACCAAATCCAGAGCTTCGTAGAAAGCTTAAGGGTCGATCGATGTCCACTCGCATTCATAAGAATATGGATGATCTGGATGAGAGAGAGGGGGAGTTCAAGTTAAACATTGTATTATTTGCAGGGTACCAGGTCACACAAAAAACAATTGTTCGAACAAATCCAATCGTTCCAACTGTCGTACCAGACCATCAACCTAAATTTTGTGTTAATGTAACTACATTTATTTTTCGTTATTTGAGTTGGAATTTGAATTAGAATTTGAGTTGGAATTTGAATTTGATGAACCAAATGCACCAAATATATATTTAATATTCAAAATTAACCATTTATTTTTTCCCGTTATTTACTATTTACCCAATAACCATTTAATATTCGAAATTAATACCCACCCACCCCAATCCCATAGCCTGCCAACATTCATTCAATTCAATTCATTGATTATTTTTTTCTTTTCATTTGGTGACCGTTTTTTTCTTTTCAAATTGAATCTTTTTTTTAAATTGAGATGAATTAATTAATTAAATTTATTTTCAATTGCCAAAATTCATTCAATTCATTTGACAATTTATTTTAATTTTTTTATTAATTTTTGAAATTTGAATTTGAAATTAAATTTGACATTGAATTTGAATTTTAATTGGAAAAGAAATTTGAAATTGAATTGAAAAATAAATTGGAATTTGAATTGGTTGGAATTGGGAAAAATAGAATTTGAATTTGAATTGGAAAAATAGAAATATATTATAAATAAATAAAATTTACAAATAAATATACCATATTTCCTAATTCTACCTCATCCTCGGTAATTCTTGTCGATGTAAGGATGATGTTTGATCGTACTGTCTAGAAGGTCAAACTGTTCTTCGTGGTTGATCTGGAGTCTGCTCATCGTTAAAAAAATGATCATCCATCATTTGCATCGAAGGTGGTGTACCATACATATCTTCCGGACGAAATGATGAGCCGCTAACGGTCGTAGTCGACAACAAAGATGTCGTATTACCAACACCTATACATTCCCCCATATACGAATGTTTGAGGGTACTGAAATTTTGGTATGTGACCTCCATCATCATTGTAAGCTGGCTAAGAAGATGAGCTGCCACCAACTGGAAAATTGATTGCTGATTATTCTAGAACATTACCAAATCCAAATGTTTGAGGATACTAAAATGGTGGTTATTTTGAAACATTACGAAATGGTGGATACCCATGTTGTATTGGTTCTTCTCAACGCTTATTGCTTACATGTATTGGGGGGATTGCACCGGAGACCACAAAAAATGCCAACCCGTAGAATAATCCAAGTTTGGTTCTCTATTGGTTCTTGAGAGCTCTGACCAAACTCAGATGACAAATGTACGTGTCTTGAGCACCGCAGATCTTGAATCCATTTATTTGCAGCTTTGGTAGATACTATAAACGGTTTTCCATTTTCCAAAAACCATGAATAGTACTCTGTATTAAATTCAAAATCACTGGCTTTAATTGGACTCAAATTATCATCATACCGTTCAATGAAATTGGCTTGCTTCACAGCCCAATTCTCATTGAATCTACCTCTACGAACAATATGAATATCTTCAGAAGAAGGTAGAGCTCTAGGAATGGATTGATGGAAGAGAAAAATGGATCAACGACACAATTACACCCCAGAATGTTGAACATTGAAGCACACTTCTTGGTATACAAGCCTTGATTGATGTATTCGCATACGGAAGCCAAATAAACTATAAAAAACAAATATTAATATACATACACAAACAAACATATTAATTTAAAAAAAATACAAAGTCAGAAAATGTATTCAAAAAATAATATTATGATACCTGATTTTTCCTATTGTTTGGATCTTTAGTCTTATATCTCTAGTAGTGTTGTGCACCACCCTGACATTCTTCAACTTATGTCTCCATCTGTAAAGATATTGAACTTATAAGGATAAGTCATGGAAGATAAATATTAGATCAATAAAATAGCCATATACGAATTTAATTACAATATTACCTTTCAGCAAGAGGAAACTCCATGGGTATGGGTACTTCCACAATCGGCGTTAGATAAGGCAATCTATACCACACCCACGACTGTAATAAGATTTGACATCCACCCATATATGAATTCTTCTTCTCACCATCCATAATTGCGTCCTTGCACATTTCATGGTACAAGAATGCAATATTGCATATCCCCAGCTATATACACGAGTTGTGTCCAAATCAGCCAACATCGACAGATATTGTGTATGGACCAGATTACCAGATGTATCTGACATCAATATCCCACCAATGATTTGTAGTATATATGCTTGAGTTGCATATTGAAGTTCTTGGCGAGTAGATCCTTCTGTTACAATAAATTTACTGTGCAACCATGAAATTCTCAACTTTAGACCATTCACACATGACTCTAAAGTAACTTTGCCAAGGTACTGCCTGCAAAGCTCAAATACATTATACTTATTTTCTCCAACCAACGGATTCCTATTTATTGGGACACCAAGTTGTATTGCTACATCCTCCAGAGTTATTGTGCATTCGCCAAATGGAAAATAAAATGTGTGAGTCTCTGGTCTCCATCGTTCAATCAATCCGGTAATCAACCTGGGGACAATCTTAAATCCACAGAGTAATGAAACATTATAAAAACTGGCGCACTGTAAGTAATAAACTATGTGGTCAGAAGGTTCCTTGATCTTCACTCCTCGACGGCGTATGCTATGCTCCATGCCCTATAGTTAATTTATTATAATAAACTTATTCGTTTTACAAATGACATTAAACATAATACATTTTAAATTACGACAAAATATGCTCATGGTCACGGTACAACAAAACTCCTCCAGATGCCATTTTCAAACAAATTTGCAAAACAATTATCATTCGAATATATATACAACCAAAAAATGTATTAACTTCAAAAAATTTGACCTATACGAATATATCTTCCAAAAATACAAAAACTTACCGGATTAGACGAGAAACCGTGTAAATGTGCTCTAAAGCCTTCAACAATAAAGGAATCAAATATCATTCGAATATATCTTTAATCACAGAAAAAAATCTACAAACCCTCTTGTAATACCCTAATTTTGTCTGTGTATTTAAATATATATAATTACTATAAATAAAACCAAATTAATATAAATAATAACAGGTAGATAAATAAATAAGCAATATAAATAGTGATCCATTAGAGTTTAAATAATATCCATTATACAATATATTTGAGTCCATTATATAAACAAAATCCCAAAGGCCCAAAAATACAAACATTAAGCCCAAAACACAAATTTCCCGCCCAAACTATACAATAATTTGCCGCAAGAAACACAAATGGCCCAATTGTGCTTTTGAAGCCCGCCTAAATTGGTATCCAAAGTGAAACGTGGCAGATGCCTATTCGTCCGCCTGGTCTTCACGCGGATTACAATCCCGCTGACGTCAGCTGGCCCCCAACTATAAATAGAGAAAAAGAAACAATCATTAACTATTAATGAGACAATAATTACTGTGCAATAATTGAGAGAGAGAAGAAGGTCAAGAGTTTACCTGGAGCTGAAGAGTCACCTGGAACCTGAACTGGTCACCGGAGAAAACAACCGGAGCCACTGCACCGTCGCAGAAACTCACTAGAAGGTATATTTCCTTCTCCACTCTTCATTTCCCTGCAAAAACACATAAAATAAGTTAAATCTAAGCTCTAAAAATCAAAAAATAGTATCAAAAGATATTAAAACCTAGATCTAAAATAAAACACAAATTAGAAGGTTTTAAGGCTTATCTGATGCTCGTCGGAGGATGTTGTGGCTGTCAGAGAGTTTGAGGTTAATGGCAGAGTTAAAAATGAGTGTTTAGGGTTCGGTTCGATAGTTTAGGCTTAGAATCGGGCAGAGATGGGCAGATTCTGTTGAATTTGGGCTTAGATTAGAGTTTAGGATGAAAAGGTGGTGGAAAATAGGTGTTTTAGGGTTTTTCTGACAACGGCTGAGAATCACCGAAGCAAGGTTAAGGATGATCAGAGATCGGGAGTTGGTCGGAGAAGATGACCGGAGTCGACGACCAGCGAACAGGTCGGAGCAAGGTTGAGGTCGTGGCAGAAGATTGAAATAAGGAAGCGTTAAAGGATTTAGGTTGTGTTCTTGAGTTTTAGAGGTTTTGATCCTCATAAACACGAAAACAAGGGAATTTTGTTGTTTTTATGGATTGAAACGGGGAAATATGAAGAACTCGTGATGATTTTGGGTTGAATGTAGGGGTTTTGATCGAAAATGGTGGGGAGTTTCTGGGATTTAGTTTTTAGTGTTGGGAGAATATGGTAAGAGAAGAGAGCTAGAGAGAGGGGCTCGGACCAAATGGTCGAGTTGGCTCGGGATGAGCCCTTTTATACGCAACCTGGAACAGTGCCGTTTTGGCATTGGGTTAACCAAGATCCGCGCACTCCCATTTGTGTCAGATCTTAGATCCGCGCCCTGTTTTAACGGGCCTTATACCGCAACCCTTAAATTTTGTTTTCTCACAATTTAGTCACCATTATCTTGTAATTTGGCTCTCAGTTTTAATATAAGTTCAATTTGGTCCTGAAATCAGTTTAATTCCTTTAATGAATTTTTTTAATTTGTATGTTGCATGACTTTTAAATAAGCATGTAGTATATTTGTTTAGGAGATTTTTAAATCACTTAGTATAATTAATTAGAGACTTTTAAGTGTTGGTTCTTTAATTGAATTTAATTAATTTGATAGGTGAGGCCATTGTAGAAAATAAATGAATATTGAATAGAAACTTTAATGTCCTAAGTTGATTAGTGTCACATTGCAATGTGGTGTCAATCAATGGGGCATTTTGGTAGAAGATTCAATATTTCATTTAAACATAGAAAATGGAAATTACTCATAGTTAGTTTAATTAAATAAAATTAAAATTAATGGATAAATAATTAGTGTCATTAATAATTAGGAATATTGTTAATTTAAGGCCTAATATGGGTAGTGCCCAATCATTTTGGGTGCTATCACATAAACCCTAAACTTAATAATATTCATAGATTCTAATTAATTAAACAATTGGGGCCTTAATTAGGTTTATACTTAAAATTGACAAGAAAATAAATAGACATGCATTTAAGCCTTTTGTGTTGAGGTACATTTTTGAATATGAATTGAAGTATCCTAATGTAACTGGATGTTTCAAAACTCATATTCGTATAAAGATGTATTTTCTTGCAAAAAGATACTCCCATTCGGAATAAAATTCAGTTAACAATTAAAGAACTAATTAAATTATGTTGGAGTATGCCCAAAGATCAATCATGAGATGCTTGTAAAAGACATACTTATTTTATCTTGTTTATTAATATAAAGCCATTATTATTTCAGTCGTATTCTATGTATCTATAAATAAACTGAATTGTAATAAAGTCTTTAGAATAATATAGTTATTCTTGAATGTCCTTAGTCAAGAATTATTGTATCCTTAGAATAATATAGTTATTTTTAAATATATTGTATATTTAAAGAATCCGAATTTAATTAGAATTAGGTTTTTAAATGCTATATAAAGACATAAGGTCTAGCAGCCATTTATCTCTTTTTCAAAATCCTCTCTAAACAGTTAGAGAAGAGAAAATTTATTCGTTTTATTCGGACGTAGAGGTCAGAACGCTGCTGTGATGACTCAGATTCGATTTAGATTCTCCTATACTCGTTGCAAAATTCCAGATTATTTGAGGTAATGTTTTTCATCCTTTATCACCCCGAATTCGTCCCTTGTACATGGATCACTGGTGGATTACGCCAGATAATTTTTCCGCCCCGCCATGAGGTGTACCGGCGTTTCCCAACAAATTCATACTATTGTTCAGAAATGCCAAAATGCCACGTGGAATTAATAAGGTACCGATTACGGGCATTTGTGGGGTGGTAATCCTTCCCCACACGTAACCGACTCCCGAACCCAAATTTTTAAGAAACGAATCTCTGGTTTTTTTTATGGTGTCCGGTCTACCAAAGTGACCAGTGACGACTCCAAATTGTTTTCCAAAATTAAATAAAGGTTTTAATATGGAAAAATCCTAATTTTTAAGATTTAATAAATTAAAATGAATAAAACCCCAATTTTCAAACGAATCAATCGCCATGCTATTTTTCTACACGTCAGTCCAAAAAATGACCGCGACACCTCTATAATTAAAAAAACAACAGATTAATTAAAAAATAAATTACTTACTTACTTTTGAGAAATCAGGAAGATCTATAAAAATATATACTTCAATAGTCTTCACCGTCTTTGGATATATCTTATATGTTAGATTAAAATCCTCAATTGTGGGCACATATATAAAATGTATGATGCTATTATAAGGTATGACACAAAATCAAGTGACCAATTATGTTAGGTGTGTCATAGGTATTAAAGTGTCATGGAAATATAAGTGTAGATACCATAAAATATATTTATAATTCAACAATGGGCAGCGTTATAAATATTTAATAGTTGATTTAATAATCAACTATATAAAGAGGTAGTGGTCCCCAAGAAATAGGTTAACTTGTATTACTCTTGTCCCCGTCAGAGAGTTTTTACAGCAAGGGCTAACCTATCTTCTTGGAAGATCACAACCACCTTTTAGGCGATATTCATCAAAGGATTCAAGGTTTTCATCTATCAATTAATTCAAGTACACTTCTGCATTCAATTTATTGTTCTTGATGATTTGACATGATAGATCTTGGGTTTAGATTTCATATCTATTATGGTTTGGTTTTAACAAGTGGCATCAGCGCCTCATCATGTTGAATCATTAAGAACCAATTGACTTATTTTTTCAGATTGATTTGTTCTGCAAATTTTAAGGATTGAGATTTGATTTGGTATTTCGATTAAGATTTATGTTGAAAATTTCAGGTTTGTTTTTAATAAAATTTTAGGGTTTCGTATATGATTTACCAATGGTCATTCTTCAAATCCCTTGGGTTAAGACCGAAATCTTTGATTTCTATTTCAATGGGTTTAGGTTTAAATGGTATATAGTTAATCTGAAATTTATTAATATTTATTTATATTAGAAAATATATGTTGTTAGTAATCTTCTAAATTCATTGAAGAGAGTACGTACCGAAGCTCAAACCTTGAACCTGGAAAGCGGGTTCACTTTGGGTAAACCACTAAACCATTGGAGCAACAGTTGAAACACACATATATGGTGTTTTTCAATTCTATAAATTTCTCTTAATTTATATATTTGGATTTAGTTTTTTAGTATACATCGGTAATGATCTTTTTTGGTTGATCAGGTATAATGACATAAAATTATAGTAAAGTTTTGATTATGTATATGATATTATTATCAATAATAATTTTATTAAAAGCATGTCATTACTATTATGATACATATTTTGTTTGGTTTTAAATCAGATTATAATATTCGGTTGGTTTAGCTCTTTATGATTATATATATCTGGTTTAAGATTTTGGTATTCATGTTCGATTCGGTTTAAGAATTTCTATTTTGATAGTAGGTTACTATGGTTATATTAAAGTTTCATGTGAATCATTATATGGATTATTTATTTATACGATGCTTCTTATTTTGAATTTTAGTTAAATGATTGGTTGTTTTGAATTCAATCATTTATTTTTGTATATGCATGTTTAAGGAATTTTTTGAGAAACAGTCAAAGAGTTAGGTTTTTTCGATTTCTGATAGCCCTATTAAGACAACCTTATTTTGGGTTATTTCAGAAACTTAAGTTTTATAAAAAAAATTAGTTTTGACTGTTACAAAATTTTAAATTTAAATATCAGTATATTTATATTATATATTTCGAGATAAATTAATTGAAGCATTAAGTCACCAAAGTGACCTCTATTGGGGAAATTATTTTATTTTGAAATATAGAAGGTTTTACGCATGTAATTTAGTTTATGTTGGTATTAATCAGCCCAAAGGAAGATTAATAGTTGACATTGTTACATGTGCAATTGTGGTAATAAACATGTGATAATTATTCAGTTTTACATGTGAGCAATAAATCGGCCTAAAGAAAGATTTTTGTTTGACATGTTCTTATTATCAGTGTTTGATTGTTGTATCAAGGTATCACTTACAAGTTAATGTTTTGTCCAACGATGGAATATTAATGGAGTGTCAGGTATCTTGATATAAGGTTTACCTTTATTCAAAATTTTAATTATTTTGGTTATCTTTTAATTTGATTGAAAGATAAAAATAAGACAAATATTTTGAAACAAATAAATTCATATTTTGGCTTCGGATGTCTAATATTTTAATGAAGTAGTTGAAACATAATGTCATCAAAGTGGTCGCTTTTGTGTTGATTAATTTATTTAAAATATGAAGATAATTATGGGTTTTTGTAATTCATACGTTTATTAATTGGCCCAAAGGAAAGTTAATATTTGGCAGAATTACAACGACAACTGTGGCGATAAATGTGTGACAATTATAAGGTATTTTATGTGAGCAATACATTAGTCCAAAGATTAATCTATTGTTTGACATAATTTATTGTCAATGTTTGATTGCTACAACAAGAGTACCGCTTGCAGTTAATATTACTGTCTAAAGACTTGATATTAATGTTATGCTTGGTATCTTGAGGGGAACTAGCCATTATTTTGAATTTATTTGTTTACTTATGAATGTTTATGTGAGCTTGTTTTTATTTTATTTACTTATTTTTGTTCTATATTTAGATAATTTATCTTTGCTGTCACAATATCTGTTAACTACATTCTACACTCATGTTTAGTCAAACTAATTTCAAGGAATAGAAAAGACACTTACATATAGTATTTGGTTGTATGAACATAGACTTTGCACTAAGGGAAGAATAACTTGGACCTCTCACTACGGTAAACACCCATAAAAAGTATTTTGAGAGGTAAGATCGTTCGAATCGCATGAGTCCAATGATCATAAAGCATATCATTCTAGATGTCTTTAGGAGCACAAATCTAAAGAGATTACTCGTACTAAGGGTTCCGTTGATGAAATTAAGAAATGTTTTACCCAAAACATTAAGGTTAAGTTGACATCACTTATGCATTCTTTGATGTCTATCAAGTATAAGGGTCAAGGAAATGTGAGAGAGTACATTGTTAAAAATTTTAATATTGCTTCAAAATTTAAGGCACATAAGATCGAACTTTCTAACAATTGTTTGTTCTTATGATTTTGGTACCGCTTCCTATACATTTTAACCAATTCAAGTTACAATTGTCAAAGAGAGAAGTATGCTCTAATTGAGCTCATTTCTCATTGTGTTGAATAGGAAGAAAAGTTAAAGCGTTATAAGTGTAAAAGTACTCATTCCGTTAGTGCTCATTTAGTTAGTGTCTCTAAGAATAAGAGCAATAAAAGAAAATATTAGAATAAAGTTGCTAAGAGTCGCACTCAAAAGAAACAACAATAAGTTACAAATGGTTGATTCTTTTGAAATAAGTTAGGATTATTAGAATAAAGCTACTACTTCAGTTATTTTGAGTGATCCATGGGCAGTAAATTTTATGATCTCACAATTAGGATTATTTTAAGGAGAGATTTATAATATTTTTAGGATGTTGAGTTTGGAGGGAGAAATAAGGCTAGATACATTGCTATTGAGGATGTATTGAATTATAATTTAATTCCTATTATCACTTTTGACGGTGTTTAGGTTCTCACACCTATCATTAATCAAGAAGTGAATCAAGTACCTCAACAAAACAATGCTGAACAACTCTCATTCAAGATAAGGTAACTATTTCAGAAGAACAAACTCAACAACCTTAAAAACAATGGTCATTAAAGAGGTCCACGAGAGGAAGATGAAATACTATTCCGAATTATTATATTGTATTTCTTCAAGAAAATAAGGTAACAATGAAATGATAGAAAATGACCTAATTATTTTTCATCAGGCCATAAAAGTTCTAACTCTCAAAAGTGGATTGATGTCATATAAGAATAGTGTAATTTTATGTAAGGCAATAAAATTTAAGAACTTGTCTCATTACCTTAAGGTGCAAACCAATTGGTTATAAATGGATATTTAAAACCAATAGGGATGGAAATGGTAATGTGGATAAGTATAAGGCACGTCTTGTATCTAAAGGACATACTCCAAAAGAAGAAATTAATTTTGTGGAGACTTTATCTTCAGTTTTATTAAAAGACTTTTTCAGGATAATCATGACGCTTGTTGCTTATTTTAATCTTGAGCTACATAAGATGGATGTTAAGCTTGTGTTTTTCAATGGCGACTTGAAGAAACGAATTATATGGTAAAATCATAGATTTGTGTCTAATAATACAAAATCAATGATATGTAAATTAAATAAATTCATCTATGAGCTTAAGTAGAACTCTCATTAATGAAATTATAAATTTCACATTGATTATCTCATTCGATTTTAAGATAAATTTGGTTGACAATTGTATATACTACAAGTTTAGTGGGAGTAAACCAAGTGATACTCATATTGCTAAAGAAGACAACATTTTTCTTACTCAATGCCCTAAAAGTAAACTTGAAATTTAGAAAATACAAATGAATTCATATGCATAAGCTATTGAGAATCTAATTTATGCTCAAGTATGTATGCGTTCAGATATTGCGTACATTGTTGGAATGTTAGACAAATATTTAAGCAAATCTAGTATGGACCATTAGATAGCAGCCAGTAGGGTTATGAGATATCTTAAGAAACAAAAATTACATGCTCACATATTGGAGTTTTGGTAAGTTAGAGATCATTAGGTTTACAGGCTTCGTTTCTATTAGAATATTGATGCAAAAAAAAATCTGTCACATGAGTTGCTATTTATAGATTGAATAGAAAGACTATTCAAGTTATTTTGTGATAGTAAATATGCATTCATTTATTCTATAAACAATAGGAACACTTCAAATTTGAAGCACATAAATATTAAGTTCCTAGTTGCTAAAGAAATCCAGAGTGGTTGTGTGTCTGTAGAGCATGTTGGTACAAACTCCATAATTGTGCGCATATTAAGAAGCTGTCACCCTAGGTCTTTCATGAGAACACTACTCATGTGGGTGTAATGTTATTTAAGGATATTCAGTTTTAGTGGGAGTTTGTAATTTTGAAAAATGCTCATTTGGTTTAGACACAATTTCAGTTACTTCAGTTTAAAGTTATTTTAAGATTATTTTTTGCAGAAATAAAGTTCTTTTGGTTTATGCACACTCTGAATTCAGTAAAGTTTGATATAACTAAGGTTTAGGAGGACTAGTTGGAAATAGACATGTACGGTTCACATTTCATGTAATTTTCCATGCCACGCATCCATCATTGATCTATGTCATTTGACTATATTTGTATATGTGACCATTGATGGGTCTAGTCATGATAAATATGGAAAAGGCTTCTTTGATCCTATATGGATATAGTTGATGGACGAGATTGTTATAGAATACCTATTATATAATAGCAATTTTTGAGCTTATCAGGTTGTACATTTATTAGGAAATATATGTTGCCCAAGTGGGAGATTGTTGGATTAAAATCCGCAATTGTGGGCACATATGTAAAATGTATGATGCTATTATAAAATATGACACAAAATCAAGTGACCAATTATGTTAGGCGTGTCATAGGTATTAAAGTGTCATGGAAATTAAAGTGTAGATACCGTAAGATATATTTATAATTCAATGAGGGGCAGAGTTATAAATATTTAATAGTTGATTTAATAATCAACTATATAAAGAGGTAGTGGTCCCCAAGAAATAGGTTAACTTGTATTACTATTGTCCCCGTCAGAGAGTTTTTACGACAAGGGCTAACTTATCTTCTTGGAAGATCACAATCACCTTTTAGGCGATCTTCATCAAAAGATTCAAGGTTTTCATCTATCAATTAATTAAGGTACGCTTCTGCATTCAGTTTATTATTCTTGATGATTTGACATGATAGATCCTGAGTTTAGATTTCATATCTATTAAGGTTTGGTTCTAACACTATATATATATGCAAAACATTTAAACTAAAAAAACCCTGATCGGACCAACTTTCATGTGAAAGCTGGCCATGTGCATGCATGCAAAGAACACCTCGCCTCCTAGAGGTGGCGTGCTGGCTCAGACCAGCTTTTATCATCTTTATAAAAGATGAAGCATTCACGTGAAGCTTGGCAGGCCTGGCTCAGCTGAGCCATTTTGGAAGGACCCCTGCACCACACCATTTGCATATGGCGAGGTGCCACAATGGCACCTACAGGTGGCGTGGCACTGTAGTTTTTGGCCTATTTCCCAAAATATCTGGGAATAGGCCTATAAACCAAATTTTTTTAAACAACCATATTCAACTAATTTTGCCGATGTCCATCTTAAGAGACACGAGTTCAAATCGTTTTGTCTACAAGATGTATGCTCATTATCAAATGATTAAGAACATGTTTTATCTTACGACTTTTTGTCCTAAAAAATAACTTAACTTCAATCAAATATAGTTTTTTCAAATATAGTTAATGATGCACTAGATTCTTTGAATAAGATATAAGTTTAAATATTAACGTTGTGATTTGTGAATAGTGAACTTAACAAGTGTTTTAGTGAACGATGTCCAACTTAAGAGACACGAGTTCCGATCGTTTTGCCTACAAGATGTATGTCCATTATCAAAGGGTTAAGAACATGTATAAACAGATACTACCTTGTAATCACCTTTAGACCATTCAAAAAGATAGGTTAAGAGGGTCGTCTCATAATAAGTCTTTGTAAAATCTGATCTTGATTAATTCGACTAAAGAGTCAGAGATATCAGTGATTATACTATAAAAAATAAACCATTAGTCTTGACTTTTTAAAAATTATGATGAATTATTTAGTTTAAAATTTAATGGTTAAAAAGTTTTTTTTTGATTCAAGGTATCAACGGCTGGTTAAAAAGTTTTTTTTGTTTGAGTCAAAGTATTTTTTAAGCAGATAATATATAAATTTATGGGAGGATGTACATGAGAATTTGAGGTTGTAGTTGACTCCACTTGATTTGTTTGGGTATAATGTTTTCAAGGAGTTAATAAAATTTTCATAAGAAATATTTCAAGTTGAACCCATTTGATTTGTTTGGGTATAATGTTTTCAAGGAGTTAATATACAATTTTCATAAGAAATATTAGAGTTGACCCCACTTGATTTGTTGGGGTACGAGATCAGCAATATTTTTTCTAGTGATATGGGACTTTCACGTACCTCATACTCCACTTTGACCTTACTATATCAAAATCATGACTCCACCACTGTATATATTATATATTATTTTTTAAAAATATACAGAAAAGCTAATCCCGACTAATCGGATAATGAGTCAGCTATTGGTGGTTATACTAAAAAATAACTCACCGGTCTTGACTTTTTGAAAATTACGATGAATTATTTAGTTTAAAATTTAATGGTTAAAAAGTTTTTTTAAAGTAGATATGCCGCAGCCATTTTTAAACCGAGGTGTAAAAATACCTCGACGATTAAGGTTTTGTAAATTAGGGTTTTTGTCTATTTTTAATCATTTAATTTTGAAAAGATAATTTTTCATGTTTAAATTGATTTCTCTAATTAATTAATCAAATTTTATTCATTTTATTAGTCTTGAAAACGTTTTAAAATTCATTTTAGTCTTTAGCTTTGGAAAATTGACTTTCAAATTAATTCAATTTTAAAATCGAGTTTTATCCCTTTTATTTTCTTTTTAAAAAACATTTAGAGTTGCCATCGATCACTTTGGTAGACCAGACACCATAAAAATAACTAGAGATTCATTTCCTTAAAATTTAAGTTCGGGAGTCTATTACATGTGGGGAAGGATTAGCACCCTCACGAACACCTATTATCGGTACCTTTTAATTTTACATGACATTTTGGCATTTCAAATGGCAATTTGCATTTAATTTAACCGTGATTATTAATCGAATTTAAATTTCAAATGGAGGTATCCTTTTATAAGGAAATATATTTTTGGACGAATATGAAATTAGAAACCCCCAATTACTTTAGGGCACTTCGATTAATATTCAAAAATATATCTCAACATAAAAGGTTTTTTATGCATGGCCGGTTATTTTCTTGTTGATTTTAAGTTCTAACTTAAAAGGCTCTAATCAATTGAATTATTTAAAGACTATGAATATTATTAAATTTAGGGTGTTGATGTGATAAAACCCAATTGCTTGGGTAATATCCATATTAAAACCCTAAATTAATAATATTCCTAATTTATTTGATGAGTCTAATTATTAAAATTCTAGTCCTAATTAGCACCCTAATTTAATTATCTAAGTTAACTTGTCATGTTCTAGGTTTAAATGAATATCAAATGTTCTACCAAAAAAACCTCCTTAATTAACATCTCATTGCAATCATACACTAACCAACTTAGGACTTTAAAGCTTTCTTTTGATAATCATTTATTTTCTAAAATTATCTTACCTATTTTAATTATTTAAATTAATTAGAGGACCTAAATTCTAAAGACTGTCATTAATTAAAACTAAGTGAATTAATTATCTAAATATTAAAACTATATGCCTAATTTAAAACATGAAATCATGCAACAATTAAGCAATTACATTAAATGAATTAAATGTATTAACATTTAAAACTAGGATTAAATTGAACTGTTATTGAAATTAGGGTCCCAAATTACAAATGAAAGTGACCAAATTGAAAGGGTTACAAAGTTTGTAGCCCAAAACGTGAAAAGTTGAGAGTAGGGTGCGGATCCTACTTGACCCGGATAAAAACACGCGGATCCCAGGTTGACCTAGTGCCAAAACAGCACCGTTCCAGGCCGTGTATAAAAGCTCATTACTGAGCTAACTCGACCATTTGGCTCGGTCCCCTCTCTCTCATCTCCCCAAACTCTCTCAACCCAAACGCCCCATTTCTAGAAATCAACCCCCAAATCGGATCAAACAACTATGTTCATCATAAAACTCATCCTTGTTCTTCATTTTTCCCTCTTTGATCCACAAAACACCAAACCTCCTTTATTTTCATGTTTTTTTCGATCAGATACTAAAAAAAATCAATGTTCATCTTCTATTCTTTATGTTCGCCCTTTTCGAACCATTGCCACAACCCTTTGATTACCACTGACCGTTCACCTATCGTCAAAGGCGGTGTCGGTCACCAATGGCCACCGTCTTCGATCATCTCTTATCTCTCTCCGATCACTCCTAACCCTATTCCGGTCGCTGTCCATTGTCGTAAGATGATTTCGGTCGTCGCGCCAAAACCCTAAAAAACCTTCGAACCTCATTTTTTCTCGATTTCTCTCCTAAATCTAGATTTAGGATTCAACAGAATCCACCCTTCTTCAACCACCTAAGCCTTAGATCTACCCAAATCCGAACCATTTTCAACTCCACCGCTCTTAAAATCTACTCCAACTGCCTCTTCAAACACTCACCAAAATTATTCTGACCTCCACTAAGATGAGCACCGATTTTATTTGTATTTTTAGCTACTATTTTTTAATCTTTAGGTTTAGATCTAATTTGTTTCGGTATTTTATTGCAAGAAAATATAAGGAGGTGCTAAAATGTACCTCTTGATGAACTCCGACAGCGGGCACTGTAGCTCCAGTGAGCTTCTCCGACGACGTTCCTTCTTCTCGGTAACCGTTTGGCTTCTCTGGTAAGTCTCCTCAATTTTCTCTCTCTTCAATTATTAGGATAATCATTGAATTGTAATTAATTTTCTACTAACTCTCTCTCCTTCTTTTATAGCTAATGCATGCGCTGACGTCATGGAGAGTTTAATCCATGTGAAGCACCGTGGGCCAATCATGAGGCACCACGTGGCTCGCTTTGGCGGGCTGAAGAAACACAAATGTGTTTCTTGGGCCTTTGTTATTAGATTTGGGTAGGAATAGGGATAAAGGCTAGGGATGTGAAATCAAGTAATCGTTCAGGTTTCAAGTCAAGTCATGTCAGGTCAAATCAAATCAGATACGAGTTATGTCATGCCAGTTTAATGGTTCGACTCAGATCAGGCCGGTTTGGGTCAACTCAGATTTAGGTCATTATCAGGTTGATTTCAAATCAGATTGAGTTTGAGTTTGGGTCAGGTTAATTTCAAGTCGGGTAAGTTCCAGTTCAGGTCCGAATTAGTTAATTAACAGGTTAATTCAGGTTCGAATGGACTTCAAGTCGGGCCACGTTCAGGTCGAGTCATGTCGTTGACGGATAAAATTCAGGTCAGGAATATCAATTTTTGTTAAAGTTCAACTTGGGTCTTACCGTGTACAAATAGACTTCGGTATGGTAATTGTGGGTAAATTTCAGATAAAAATAAAATTTTAGGGATTAATATGAACCAAAATATCCCTTAGGATGCCAAAATATTTTACAATTTAAAAAATATATATAATTATGACTAAATTGAATTAAACTAAAATTTAAAAGTGAATGTTAAGACTAAAATGAAAAATTTTAAACAAGTGAAGACCTAAAAAGTAATTAACCACTAAACAAAAAAATTAGGAGACAAATGCCAAATGGGCAATTAACTATTGAATAAAATTTAAAAAGATTTCATTTGAATTTTAAAGGGAAAGAACCTAAAAATTAAGGGGCTTATTTCCCTCCAAATTTTTGTCATCCCCCAAATATTTTTTCATGATTTTAATTAAAGTAAAACGGTGTGAAGGAAAGTTTCCCACCCGCGTGGGTTTTTAGGTTATGATAATTTTTTATTCTTTCTAACTTTAGATTTTTTTCATTTATGTCCAAAATTTTCACTTTTAGGTTTTAATTTAATTCAATTGAGTCCTATTTAAATTAATTTAATTGAAATTCCACATTTAATGTTAGAATTCTTTTAATTATGTCCATGATTTATACTTTTAATTAAGCTCAATTGGATTCTAAGTTTAATAAGTTAATTCAATTCGAACATTATTGTTATACCATATAAATTTTGATTTAATACAATTATACACAAATTTTTGATTTGGATGTAAATATGTAATTGTAATGTTGAAACTTTAATTTAGTTCAATTGTACACATGAAGCTTTGATTTAAATATTTAATCAAATTCAAATACATAAATTAGCAAGTTGAATCGGAATTAATCTCGTAAATCAATAACCATATACTAAACCATAAGCCATTAATACTAAACCCAAAATCAAAAACCATAAGGAATCGAAATTAATCTCATAAACCAATAACCATAAGCTAAATCATAAAGCATTGATACTAAACACTAAACTTTAAAGAATCCAAATTAATCACATAAACCAATAACCCTAAACTAAACACTAAACTAAACCATAAATCTTAAAGAATTAGAATTAATCTCATAAACCAATAACACTATACTAAACTATAAACTGTTAATATTAAACCATAAATCATAAAGCTTAAGGAATTATGTTGACAACATTTAGATATTTAATAAATTTTTTAAATATTTTTATATAATATAATTTATAAATATAAAAAAGTAAACATATTAATTTAATGATTATAGTTAATTATGTACCTTAAATTGTGAAGATGTATTTTGTCACACTATAATATAATAAATTCATAATCTCACAAATTCATCAATTGTAACTTATTAGTTATTACAAGTCAGATAAATATCAAGTCAGGTAAATATCAGATCAGTTCAATAACAAGTTATGTCATTTACAGGTTGAGACAATTACAGGTCATGTTGATAATAGGTCGGGTAATATCAGTTATTTACCAGGTTAATCTCGGGTTCAGGTTCATATCAGGTCGGATTCACGTCGGGTTCAGTTATCACATTATCAGGTTGAATTCGAGTTCAGGTCGTTCTCAGGTCGGGTGCAGGTCAGGTTCAGATCCAAAAGTTCCAGGTCCAACTCGGGTTCAAATCAACACCAGTTCAGGCTCGAATTGATTTTGGATCACCACCTGTTAGAGTATGCCCAAAGACCAATCATAAGATGATTGTAAATGACATTTGTTTTACCTTGTTTATTCATAAAGAGGCATTGCCATTATTATTTTTAGTTACAATTCTGCGTGCATAAATAAACTAAATTATAATGAAGCCCTTAGAATAATATGGTCATTCTAAAATGTCCTTAGTCAAGTATTATTGTGAACATGGACAACAATAATGCATTAAGAGTAATATGTAGTTGATTGATGACAAAGTGTTGTGGATGCCAAAATCAATACATAAGTATGTGTTAGAGAAAGACATACTGGACTGACCCGCTATGAGCATGTTTCTTGGATTATTATGTGACAGTCATAACATTGCTCATAGTGATAACTACATGTATGTTCCTCAGACTTGAGATCATCATTATTTCAACATCGTGAGTGACATATTTTGATACGATCAAACGTGTGTCGTAACTGACTACACTATAAAGATTGATATTGGATATGTCACAATCTATGTAGTGGAATATGGTTGATCAAGATAGGATTTTTCCCTCCTACATAATGGGAGTAATATCGTAGGCCACTTGATTGAGTGAGACTAGAAATGCATGGCCATGCTCGAATAAGTTGATATGAGATATCATAGTTATTCGTTTATAATAGTCTACTTAAGATATCAAGAAACATTAGATGGACTATACAGCTTCCATGACTTGTGTGTAATCTAGATATACAGGACAAAAGGATGTAATACATAAATAGAGTTAATCACCAAAAGGTTATGTTGAATCGTGATTTCTTGTAACTTAGGTGACAATGACATATTGCTAGATGTCACTCATTGTTTGTAATATAGAAATGTTCTAATATTTACTACTAACGTTACATGAACCTACAAGGTCACACCCACAGTTGAAATGGGCATATATTAAACGAATTATATATGTACAAATTTGTTGTACACAGATTTAGTTAAATTAATATATATTTGATATATATAATTTAACTATTGGGTAAATATTAAAAGAAAAATAATTATTGTAATTATGACTCTTTTAATGTATAAATAATATAATTCGATTTAAATCAATATATATATTGAAATCCTAATTAAGTTGAATTGAGATTATATATATTTAATATATATATTGAAATCCTAATTAAAGTTGAATTGAGATTATATATATTTAATATATATATTGAAATTCTAATTAAAATTGAATTGGGATTATATATATTTAATATATATATATTAAAATCCTAATTAAGTTGAATTGGGATTATATATTTAATATATATTGAAATCCTAATTAAGTTGAATTGGGATTATATATATATTTAATATATATATATATATTAAAATCTTAATTAAAGTTAAATTGGGATTATATATATTTAATATATATATATTGAAATCCTAATCTGAGATGAATTAGGATTACAAAGGCTATATAAAGGCATGAGAGATCTAGCAGTCATTAATGCTTTTTGGGAAAAACCCTCTAAATAGTTTAGAGAGTTTTTATATGCTCGTTCCCTTATAAATGGTTTAGAGAGTTTTTATATACTCGTTTCAATTGGGTGAACTACGTAGAGGTCGGAGCGTTATTGTTGTGACTTAAGAATCGACATCGTGGAATCGTGATTGAATATCTATCTCCTCCAAACTCAGAATTCCAGATTTTAAACAGGTAATTCTTCACCCTTATTCACCCCGATTCATTCCCCGTACATGAATCTCTGGTGGTAATCGCCGGATAATTTTTTCGCTGCGCCATGGGGTGTACCGGCGTGACCCAACAATGGTATCAGAGCCACTTGTACGATACGATTTTGGGTTTTAATTACTTGGGTGATGTAATTATATGAGATACATGTTAATTTATTTATTTATTTAGCGAATATATGATATTTGTACGAGCAAATCTATTCAATCACGGTTAATCTGTTAATCCAATTAAAAGATGTTCCTAAGATTGATGATTAAGAGTTAATCATCAGGATCTTTGTCGATAGGGTTTGAAATATTATATGTTAATTGTTAACATATTCAATATGGAGTTTTAAGGTTTTAGATGTTAAATGTTAACATACGCGGGTTATAGTTATATATTAGACTAATGGTTAGTTTATAGATTTCGTGCGGGGAAGTAACAAGAGTTGTTCCAGTAAAAACCTCATAGATTTTAAAATCCTAAAAAACGCAATAATGTTGATAAAAGTTATCAAATCGTGAGGTTTTTACACAGCAATTAAGATGTTGATCTTTAAAAAAATCCCCACCGTTGACCGGGATGGGGTAACCCCGCCAGTAGCTACAAGCTCGCCGAAACCCCGCCATGGGCTTTTGACCCCTGCATAGGAACAATCTAGAAAGACCTCAATTACAAACCTCGTCGTTACTATGTTTGTTTATGCGCGATGTGTGGAATGCATGGTTATATCCCAACAGCCCATTTAGTTTTATTTATAAGGTTTTATAAATACGGCTTGCGTGTAGTGTCTTTCTTTACTTCTATTGTAATTCTTTCTCATCTTACTCCCTCGTATATAAAACGAATTTCTAAAATTGTAATCTATACGAAGAAGCATGGACCAAAGGAACAGAAGTGTGGGCCGACAGAAAGATGCTTGAGAAGTGTTTTTATCCTTAGAATAATTTGGTTCTCTCATTGGCTTGGGACGGGCCACCTCAGGATATGGGCTATAACTATTGCATTCATATTTACTACTTTTCATGTATATGATAAAATGAATGTATGAGATGCATGTTAGTTAATTGATAAGATCAAATGTTAAATGGTGAGATAATATTCACAAAAACCCTCCATATTTAATTAAAATTAGTCATCCAATATTAACCCTCGTTAAAACCTCGATCGGTACTATGTAGGTTTTGCCAAAGCAAAATACTTAGATCTATCTTGGTTAAACGTGAAGAATAAGCAAGTGATATTCAGTGGTAGTAATATTGGTTAAACTAGGTTGTTCTAATAAGATTAGAAACCTAAAGACTAATGATTGTTCAAGAACTTTGGTGATTGAAAAACAATACGAAAGTGCATGTCTAGGATTGGTTCTTTGAAAGACTTGGTATTTAAGTGTGCCCAGTACACCATCTCTCTTTTTATAAGTGACCTACCTGGTGCACTGTTCATTATTGTTCTTTCTATTAGACCATATGAACTTTTATTTTGGACAAATAGTTGTTCATCAAATATAGGAATTTCATGAGATGTAATTAGCAAGTGTTGCTTACCTAAATAATTGAATTCTAGGAGTAAAGCTAAAGTTGATTTAGAATGAAATGAAATATGGATCTTTACCCACTAGAAATACTTGTTTTAGCAAGTTTTTGATTTTGAAGGTTTTTAATAGTGGGAATGTTATTACTTTATGAATATGATAAATAGGCACTTATAAAACATATTTTATTGTTGTAGACTTATTATACAAATCTGTTATCATTGCGATCGGTCCTTGAGAAGGACAAGTTGAACGGCATAAACTACCTTGACTGGTCACTGGAAGGAAAACTGTTTCCATTAGTAATAAGACATGTCATTGTAAAAGGAACTGTCCCATTTATCTTGAAAAGTCAAGAAGGCAAATGGAAGCGGAGCGTCTGCCTCGAATATTTATGTTATTGATATTAATTTATCAACACCTACTTCTTGGGTATTGGATACCAGTTGTGGTTCTCATATTTGTACAGTTGTATAAGGACTACAAAAGAGTAATCTGATAAAGAAAGAGGTAGGCCTATGGTTTGGTATTGGAGCAAGAGTTGTTGCATTAGTTATAAGAACATAGACTTTATCGTTGCCTAGTGGACTTCATTTATGTTTAGAGGATTATTATTTTGTGTCTAGATTGACTAAAAACATCATTTCGATTTCTTGTTTAGACAAGATTGGTTTTGAGATAATTATTAAGAATAATTGTTGTTCTTTTATCTCGATAATATTTTCTATGGTATGACACAATTAATAAATGGCCTCTATATTTTGAATCAAGAGAATTCCATTTACAACATAAATACGAAAAGATCAAAACAAATGACTCTAATCAAACTCATCTTTGGCATTGTCACTTGGGTCACAAAAGTGAAAACGCATTTCAAAACTTCATAAAGATGAATTTTTGGATTCATTTGTTTTCGAACAACTTGATGTATGCGAGCCTTGCTTATTGGGAAAGATGACGAAAGCTCCTTTTAATGGTAAAAGTAAGCGAGCAAGTGATTTATTAGGATTAATACATAGTGATTTATGTGGACCAATGAATACACAAGCCAGAAAAAGGTTTTCAATTCTTTATTACTTTCATAGATGATTTCAGTAGATATGGGTACATTTACCTAATGCATCATAAATCTGAAGCCCTTGAAAAGTTTAAGGAATTTAAAAATGAAGTATAAAACCAACTTGGAAAAAACATTAAGGCTCTTCAATCAGATCGAAGAGGAGAATACTTAAGCTTGGAGTTTGGTGACCTTCTTAAGGAATGTGGGATTGTCTCACACCTCCTGGTACTCAACAATGGAATGAAGTTCCTGAAAAGAAGAAACCGAACACTATTAGACATGGTTTGATCAATGATGAGTCACGCTAATCTTCCTGTTTCTTTTTGGGGACATACGCTAAAAATTTTCTGCTTTCACACTAAATCGTGTTCAATCTAAATCAGTTCAAAAGACACCATATGAAATATGGATTGGGAAACGTCCTAGTATGTCTTTTATGAAAATTTGGGGATGCGAAACTTATTTTAATCATAAGATGTCTACAAATCTCAAACCCAAATCTCATAAATGTAATTTTGTGGGCTATCCTAAAGAGACTAAAAGATATTATTTCTACAATCCTACCGAGAACAAAGTGTTTGTTGCTCAAACATGAATCTTCCTAGAAAGATAATTTGTTTTCTGAAAAGGAAGTGGGAGAAATATTGAACTCAATAAAATTCGAGATCAACCACATATCATTGAATAAGAGATTGAACAACAACAAGTTCCACAAGTTGGTGAGGAACATTCAACAATTTTGGAAACACAACCACTGCAAAGATCTTTAAGAGAATGCAATACGCCTGGGAAATATGGATTTCTTATCACATTGCATGGTGATGTTCTCTTCATAGATCAAGATGAGCCTAGGACTTATCAAGAAGCAGTGACGAGCACAGACTCTGAGAAATGGCTAGAGGCCATAAAATTTGAGATGGATTCCATGTTAGAAAACCAAGTTTGGACCTTGGTAGACCCACCTCTAGGGGTTAAGCCCATAGGGTGCAAATGGGTTTTCAAAAAGAAAACCGACATGGATGGTAATGTACAAACATACAAAGTGCGATTAGTCGCTAAGGGTTTTGGTCAAATTTATGGTATATACTATGATGAAACCTTTTCACCTGTTGCTATGTTTAAATCCATCGAGATCTTACTTGCGATAGCTGCATCTTATGATTATGTGACATGGCAAATGGATGATAAAATCGTTTTCCTTAATAGAAAACTAGAAGAGGATGTGTACATGACACAACCTAAAGGTTTTGTCGAACCAAAAGATGGCGAAAAAAATATGCACACTACAAAGGTCCATTAATGGATTGAAGCAAGCTTCTCGAAGTTGGAATCTTCATTTTAACGATGCAATCAAAGAGTTTGATTTTATCAAAAATAAAGATGAGTCATGTGTTTTCAAGAAAATTAGTGGGAGCAATGTCATATTCTTGGTAATGTATGTGGATGACATATTGATAATAGGAAATGACATATCTAGCTTACAGTCTGTGAAAACTTGGTTAGGAAAATGTTTATCCATGAAAGACTTGGGTGAGGCAACATACATATTATGAGTCAAGATCTATAGAGATAGATCAAGATGACTTCTAGGACTGGGTCAAAACACATACATAGAAGAAGTACTGAAAAGATTTAGTATGGAAGAATCCAAAAGAAAAGGGTTCTTACCTATGAGACATGAAATTTCACTCTCGCAGGAAATGTGTCCTTCAACATCTTAAGAAAGACAGCAAATGAGTAAGATTCCATATGCTTTAGCAATTGGATCTATCATGTATTCCATGTATGTACTCGTCTAATTGTATCATACGCTTTAAGTATGACAAGTCGATACCAGGTATATCCCGGTGAAGGTTATTGGGTCGTAGTTAAAAACATCCTTAAGTACTTAAGAAGAACTAATGATACATTCCTTATATATAGAGGTGAGGAAGAGCTAACTATAAAAGGTTATACTGATGTCAGTTTTGTGTTATGCCTTAATGGAGGCGCTATGAGCTAGAAAGGTTCAAAGCAAGATATAGTAACTGATTCTACAACAAAAGCCGAGTATATTATAGCATGAGATGCTACAAAAGAGGGTGTTAGGATCAAGAAGTTCATATCTGAACTAGGGGTTGTGCCAAGCATTTTGAATGCTATAAATCTACGTTGTGATAACAATGGAGCCATCGCACAAGCAAAGGAACCCAGATCTCACCAACGATCCAAACACATACTTAGGCGTTACCATCCCATTTGAGAAATCATAGATCGAGGAGATGTGGAAATATGTAGGGTACCAATAAATGACAACATTGTCGATCCACTAACAAAGCCTCTGACGCAGCAGAAGCATGATCGTTACATTAAGTCACTTGTATTAGATACATGAGTGATTGGTCTTAGTGCTAGTGGGAGATTGTTAGAGTATTCCCAAAGACCAATCATAAAATGATTGTAAATGACATTTGTTTTACCTTGTTTATTCATAAAGAGGCATTGCCATTATTATTTTCAGTTACAATTCTGCGTGCATAAATAAACTGAATTATAATAAAGTCCTTAGAATAATATGGTTATTCTAAAATGTCCTTAGTCGAGTATTATTGTGAGCATGGACAACAATAATGCATTAAGACTAATATGTAGTTGATTGATGACAAAGTGTTGTGGATGTCAAAATCAATACATAAATATGTGTTAGAGAACGACATACTGGACTGACCCACTATGAGCATGTTCCTTGGATTATTATGTGACAGTCATAACATTGCTCATAGTGATAACTACATGTATGATCCTCAGACTTGAGATCATCATTATTTCAACATCGTGAGTGACATATTTTGATACGGTCAAACGTGTGTCGTAACTGACTACACTATAAAGACTGATATTGGATATGTCACAATCTATGTAGTGGAATATGGTTGATCAAGATAGGATTTTTCCCTCCTACATAATGGGAGTAATATCGTAGGCCACTTGATTGAGTGAGACTAGAAATGCATGGCCATGCTCGAATAAGTTGATATGAGATATCATAGTTATTCGTTTATAATAGTCTACTTAAGATATCAAGAAACATTAGATGGACTATACATGTGTGACTGTTCCATGACTTATGTCTAATCTAGATATAAAGGACAAAAGGATGTAATACTTAAATAGAGTTAATCATGAAAAGGTTATGTTGAATCATGATTTCTTGTAACTTAGGTGACAATGACATATTGCTAGATGTCACTCATTGTTTGTAATATTAGAAATGTTCTAATATTTACTACTAACGTTACATGAACCTACAGGGTCACACTCACAGTTGAAATGAGCATATATTAAATGAATTATATATGTACAAATTTGTTGTACACAGATTTAGTTAAATTAATATATATTTGATATATATAATTTAACTATTGGGTATATATTAAAAGAAAAGTAATTATTGTAATTATGACTCTTTTAATGTATAAATAATATAATTCGATTTAAATCAATATATATATATATATATATATTGAAATCCTAATTAAGTTGAATTAAGATTTTATATATTTAATATATATATTGAAATCCTAATTAAAGTTGAATTGGGATTATATATATTTAATATATATATATATATATATATTGAAATTCTAATTAAAATTGAATTGGGATTATATATATTTATTATATATATTAAAATCCTAATTAAGTTGAATTGAGATTATATATTTAATATATATATATTGAAATCCTAATTAAGTTGAATTGGGATTATATATATTTAATATATATATATATTAAAATCTTAATTAAAGTTAAATTGGGATCATATATATTTAATATATATATTGAAATCCTAATCTGAGTTGAATTAGGATTACAAAGGCTATATAAAGGCATAAGAGATCTAGCAGTCATTAATGTTATGTGTAGATTGAAACACTGAAAGACAAAAGGGAATTATCATCATGGATCATCAATAGCTTGGAAATAACCTGTGTGTGTGGTTTTAAAGACTCGGAATAGGGGTAGCAACCTTTCCGAGCATAGTTTTTACTTGTTATATTTAAAGAGTAGCATTGTATGTGCAAATCATGCTTGTGGCTATGTTGCTTGGAGAACAAGGTAAGTATTTCCTTATGGGATACTTGTAGTATGTAGATTGATTTAGATGCATGACTACTTTCGAATGGTTAGTCTAATGATAATGGTTGATATATCGAAACGTTAAAGTTATGCTATGTGTAACGACATTTTTAGGAAAAAAACTAAAAATGTATCCCAGTTTTTGGAGAAAGTTTGCTTAAAAGGGGAATTTCTTTTGAAAGATCATCATCCTTTGAAAAATATTAAAAACTTGGAGTCTCCACCGGCCACTTGGATAAGGTAGGTCGGACAAGATAAAACCAGAGATTCATTTTGAAAGGGTTCGGGAGTTGGTTACGTGTGGGGAAGGATTAGCACCCCCATCACGCCCGGAAATCGGTACCAAAATATTTGTTGCTTTTAATCGAAGGAAATTGTTAGAATTTGAAAACAATTTAATTCGGTGACCTTAATTGAAAATTAACCTTAATTGAATGGGCTTTATCAATTTGGCGGGTTCAAATTAATTGGACATTTAATTAATAAGGTGGATGATACATCGGACCATAGATTAAACCGACATTGAATAAGTCTGACTACCGTGATAATTTATGGTTCGAATCCCGCACGTCACCTTTATACATGGTGCAAACAGTTAAGGAATGATGTAATGACTTTGTTAAGTTTTAATTATGCCTTGAGTTGGTAAGGATTAATTCAAATATTTGGTCAACATCCTTTAAGTTCGTACTATTACGACACAAATATCGAAACTAATGGATACCTCCCCTTTGTATGATTCAAAATTAACTAATACAAAGTTAATGGGCCATATGAATGACAATTGAAGAATGGAAAACAAAGACATCAAAAATAAACACCAAAAGGCCCAACCCAAGACCTAAACTACGAAGGCCCAAATTATAGAAAGCCCAAATGATGATCTAATTATTAGCTAGGTGAGTCTAATGTTTAATCCTAAATTACTTAGCCCTAAACGACTAAAACCCTAACGCATTATGATATTTAATATGAGATTTAATGTCGATCCAGGTTTGTAATTAATTTTATCATAAAAACCATTAAGAGACGTTCAATTAGTATAATGAATTTTACATTTACTCTAATGAGCCAAGAGCAAATTAAAATTCATTGAATTAATTTGAACCCTAATCTAACTAAGGCTCTAAAGAACCCAAATCTAGAATTAACTTAATTAATTTAAGAATCGCGCCCCTATGAGACGAGCACGCAATCTAAATCAATTAAATTAATACATTTAACATAGTCTAAAGCCCAAACAAAAAGCTAGCCCAAAAACAAAAGCCCAAAACCAATGACCCAAACTACAAGGTCTACACTAAAACCATGCCAAACCAAAATTAAACCCAACAAAGCCTAAGTTAAAAGCCCAAGCCCACATACCATGGATATTAAGAATAGGTGTATACAAAACAAATTAAGTATGTTTAAAGAAAGTATATATATATTACACAAACGTTAAAAAAACTCTTAAGCACATATATTAAAAGCCATGTATATATACATATATATCATATAAAAAAACCTATGATATATGCTATAATCTATATAAAACCATATATATTATATAATTTTAGAAAAGGGTTATGTCTTTTTAAAAAAACTATACACTTAATACGTGTTTAAAAAATATATATTATATCTATTATAGAGGCCATATATTTTTAAAAGGACTATATATATCATATACTTTAAGAAATCATACATGTGCACTCCACGTAGTATACACTATAATAAGCACCAAGCCAAATATAAGACCACGTATCATAACATGTACACATGAAAACCACATTAAACAATGACATAATCATCATAATCAAAATAAAGCAAGAACTAAGCTAACAATATGCATTAAACGGGAAATTAAAATGCATGAAAATGGGCCTAATACACTAGAAAAGGGACTAAAATAAAAAGAAATAAAATTGAGGGGCTAAATTAAAGAGCAGATTTAACCAAATCAAGGGCGAGATTGTAAACAAGTGAAAAGTTACGGGGACCCGGGTGGTAATTATAAAAGACAGAATGGCCTCGGGGTAATTTCCGCAACGCGGAGGGACTAACAGCGAGGTTTAGATTTGCGGAAGGACTGGACCAGTGATTATAACGGGGCGGAGGTCCTTATTATGTTATTTCCCCATTTTTAAAACATGAAACCATATAAAAATCCTTTCTTTCTCAAATTGTTTCCTTTTTTGGCAAAAACCGAACCCCAGCGTTATAACACCTCTCCCTCTGTGTTCATCTGGGTTCTTGAAGAACCCAGATTCCAGCGGTCCTCCGATGCGAAACCCAGAATCCGGCCACTGAGCCACCATGCCGGCCACCATCATCGAAGCCAAAAGCCTCCCAAAAAAACCTAAAAAATAGATCCGACCCTCGTTTTCCAAAACTCAAACCCTTTCCTTTTCAAAAACAGAAAAACAAACTCGAAAATGGAACTCGAAATGATTACCTACCTATCTCGATCATTCCATTTCACCATGCGCGACCTCTAGAGGTCGCTAGGCTTGTCAACGGCGGTGGGAGGCGAATCGACGCAAGAGGAAGGGAAAAATGACGAGGGTAAGGGCAAATGAAACCCTAAATCTATTATTTTCTTTTATGCAAAATGCTTCGAAATAAAATGAAAGAAAGAAGAGGATACCTCTGAAGCTTGAGGCTTTTCTACTTTTCTATTGATTCTCCAAATATCCATCTATGCTTGTTAGGATTTACAGTTGCTTGAATTCGGTTTTATAACCGAAATTACATGAATTTTAGAAATACACAGAAATTGAATCGATAATCCTATTGGTTGCTGTTGTTTTCTCTGAAATTGTTGTGCATCTCTGCGTTTACCGGCTTGCCCCTAATTCTCTATAATTTCTTTTGTATCTGACATTGTTGTCAATTTTGCTTTTGCTCTCCTCTTTTACATGTGACCACTGGAGGAGAGGAGGGGGACCAACAGAGGACCGGCCAACGTGGAGTGAACGTGGAAGCACAATAGTGGCGTGGCATCGGGCCATTGGTTCTCTTTGCCAGTGTGGAGGCGCGGTGATGGCGTGTGGAAGCATTCGGAAGCCGAGCAGACATCACGCTCGACTGAGAAAACAAAAGGGTGGTTGGTGTTGTACACGTGCGAGTAAGAGGAATGATGAGCAACGCGTGCGGCGCGTGATGAGTTCTGGAAGCTTCTCTATTTTGATCTGAGCCGTCTGATGAGATCCTGATCCCACGGTGGATATACGGATGCACGGGGAATAAAGGGGATTATCAGATTAGTGCCTTAGGATTTTAATTAGGTTCAGGGTTGATTTATTATTGGGCCTAAAATGGGCCACTATGTGATGTATATTGTTTTGGGGCTTTTGTAATAGACTCTTATAATATATATATATATATATATATATATATATATATATATATTTGGACTGTTTTTATTTAATTTAACATTCTTTTTACATTTTCAGATTTGTTTTATAGTAATAATAATATAATATAAACGGTAACAACATATGATAGTAATATAATAATAATGATAATAAGGTAATAGGATAATATACTACTCTAGTAATATCAAAATGGATAATAACATAACAATGAGAAAAGAGGAAGTACAATACTAGTAACTTAAGCCCATTAAATTCCTTACAGCATTTAGTTCTTTTAATCGGGTAATATATATATAGCCAACACGCATAACTTAATATGATATAAGATCCCTATTAGTTATGATTCTAATAACCTTAGTGTTTTTAGTTTCTTTGGTCTTGTTTTTTATTATATCAAAAATAAACAGGATAAATAAAGCCTTTTTATTGTAACATGAAAATAAAAAGGGTTTTTTCCCCAGACAAAAATTAGTGATTACAGCTGCCTCTCTTTGCTTATACTTGTAGAACAAGGATAAAGCAAAGACCATAAGCACTAATTTTGTCCTACTTCATTGTCGGACGATTCTGAGCTGCGAGTTCTTCCTATATAGAATTGTTCACTCTTTCTCTCCCTACAGCGCGAAGCTATGAGTATCTGCCTCTGTTGCCCCAAAGTCTTTGAGCTATGGGTATCTGCCCCTTTTGTTCTAAAATCCCTGAGCTATAAGTATCTGCCTCTTTCGCTCGGTAGTTCTAGTATGGCGAGTTTGAAATCCTTCGCCTGAAATCCTTGAGCTTTGAGTATCTACCTCCTTCGCTCTGAAAACTCCGAACTATGAGTATTTGCCTCATCCGCTCGGTAGTTCTAGTATGGCGAGTTTGAAATCCTTCGCCTGAAATCCTTGAGCTTTGAGTATCTGCCTCCTTCGCTCTGAAAACTCTGAGCTATGAGTATCTGCCTCCTCTGCTCGGTAGTTCTAGTATGGCGAGTTTGAAATCCTTCGCCTGAAATCCTTGAGCTTTGAGTATCTGCCTCATTCTCTGAAAACTCTGAACTACGAGTATCTACCTCCTCCGCTCGTTAGTTCTAGTATGTCGAGTTTGAAATCATTCGCCTGAGATCCTTGAAAATTGTTGTTTAAATATATATGTAAAAAGAGATGCAACACTATGATGATGTAGGTTAGCATGCTCCTAACTTAGGGATGTCTAGTCTACATATGATGCATGACTGACGGAATTTAATCGCTTTTCCCAAAAGCCTTACTTTCCTCGATCAGCCCTTCTTTGATTTCTTCTTTACTTTTTCTTCTTCTTGCCCTTTGCAACGAATGGTGCTTTTTCTCATGCTTAAGTTCTACCATTTACGCCCTTCCTTTCATTCCAATCTTCTGAAATCTCCTCGTCTTGAAATGCCTTTTCAGCTTTTCTCTTTAGATCTAGTTTTCCCAAAGTGCCTTTTCAGGTTCTCACTTTGGTTTTCTTTTTCTTCCCCTTTCTTCTCTTTCTTTGTTTTCTTTTTTCTTCTTTTTTCTTCTTTTTTTCTCTATTTCTGTGCCCTTTCTGGTTTTTTTTTTTGCCTAGGGACAGCTTTATACTCAAAATCTCTTTATTTCCCTATGACAGCCTTGAAACATGATGTGGTCGAGACTTATTTTTCCTTCCTTGGCCTAATGAATAGAGTCTCCTCTTGGTTTAGCCTTAATATACTTCTTTGTACCGTCTGCATTTAAAAGGTTAGAACATAGTAATACTAAGAAACCTTTTGTTTTTCATAAACCTACGTCAACCTTGCGGGATGCTTGTAAAAAGACATGAAAATGTGTGAAATAGTAATTTATTAATACTTTAGAATTTTAGAAAGATTTGAAAGCCATGGAAAACATAGAAGAAAAGGAAAACAAAGCATGACGTTGCATCCCAATCATTGACTGTATAAATGATGCGAGAGCCCATCGACCAAAATAGATCTCTTGCTAGAAATTCTCTGTTGAAACTCCTTAGCTCATATAAGGGTCCATCCTCTTGGATGCCTAATTTGTGACGATCATCTAAGCTGCCCCTTTAGGGTTTTCAACTCAAATCCTCTTCTGGTTTCAAGACGCCATTTTATGGTTTTCATCTTGAACCTCCTCTCTTTTTTATTTTTTTGATGATTTTTTTGTTTGTTTGTTTGTCTTTTTATACCTAAAGCACCCTTTTGGGGTTTTCACTCTAGGCATTTTCATTTTGCGAAGCGCCCTTCCGAGTTTTCACTCCGATTTTTCTTTTTTTCTTTTTTCTCTTTTCCTCTTCACGCATAGTACCTCTTGACTGAATCTGAATTCACTGGATTGTTCAACACCTTTCCATCCATTTTTGTTAGGATCAATGCTCCTCCAGAAAAGGTCCTTTTAACAACGTAAGGTCTTTTCTAGTTAGGCATCCATTTCCTGCGGGAATCCTTCTGAGTCGATAGGATTCTTTTAAGCACCAGATCCCCCTTTAAAAATTCTCTCGGGCAAACTTTCTTGTCGTAAGCTCGCATCATCATTTTTTGGTACATCTGGCCATGGCAGAGGGCTTTCAACCTCTTCTCCTTAATGAGATTCAATTGGTTAAACTGAGCCTGCACCCATTCAACTTCTTCTATCTTTACCTCACTTAGGATTTGCAACGATGAAATCTCCACTTCGATAGGTAGCACTACCTCCGTGCCATAGACCAATAAGTATGGGGTTGCCCCCGTGGAAGTTCGTACAAATGTGTGGTAGGCAAATAAAGCAAACGGTAACTTTTCATGCCAATCTTTGAAGGTGTTTGTAGTCTTTGCTATGATCTTCTTGATATTTTTGTTTGCCATTTCTACCGCTCTGTTCATCTTGGGGTGATATGTAGTGGAGTTATGGTGTGTTATTTTGAATTGCTCGCACACCTCGTTCATCATTTTATTGTTTAAGTTGGAAGCATTATTAGTAATAATCCTTTCTGGCAAGCCGTAACGACAAATAATCTATTTCTTCAAAAACTTGCAAATTGTTGCTCTTGTAATACTGGCATAAGATGTTGCTTCTATCCACTTAGTAAAGTAATCGATAACAACCAGAATAAAGGGATGTCCATTGTATGCCTTGGGATGAATCTGACCAATGACATCCATTCCCCATACAGCGAATGACCATGGTGAGTTCATGGTGTGCAGAGGCAATGGTGGAGAATGGCTCTTGTCGGCATATATCTGACACTTATGACATTTCTTTGCATAGCTAATACAATCCCCTTTCATGGTTGACCAAAAATATCCATATCTCATAATTTTTTGAGCCATCGAGAAACCGTTGGCATGGGTCCCACATAGCCCATCATGCACCTCGGCCAATATGTTTTTTGCTTCTTGGGTATTGACACACCTTAACAGGATTTGGCCCTTACCCTTCTTGTATAAAATCTTTCCGTCTAAAACATACCCTTCCGCCATTCTTTAATGGTTCTCTTGTAATTTTCATTGGCCACTGTGGGGTAGGTTTGGAGCTTGATGTACTGAAGGATGTCATAGTACCATGGGTTACCATCTGCTTCTTCTTCCAAACTGCAACAATGAGCCGATATCTCAAAAATTTTCATCTCGATTAGCTTTATTTTGGCCTCAGTACTTGTTTTAAACATTGCAGCCAACGTTGCCAAGGCATCCGCCATTTGATTGTCTTCCCTTGGAAGGTAGGTGAAGCTGATTCTTTCAAAGCTTTTGATTAACTCTTGAACCAGGTCGTAATACTTGACCAGCTTTGAATCTCTTATTTCCTACTCTTTTCCTAACTGATAGATTACCAAGGAGAAATCCCCAAAAACTTGAAGCACCTTATTTTCCTTTCGATGGCTGCATTTAAACCCATAACACGGGCCTCATACTCGGTTGTGTTATTTGTGCAAAAGAATTCCAATCTACCGGTGAAGGGATAGTAGACGTTTTTTGGAGAAATTAACACTGCCCCAATTCCATGGCCTAAGGCATTAGATGCCCCATCGAAGTAGAGCTTCCATAACTCATCCTCTAGAGTAGCCTCCTCCTTAACTGTTATGTACATTAGGTCTTCATCAAGGAATTAAAATCCAAAGATTCGTAGTCGTACGAAGCACGGCTTGCCAAGAAGTCTACTATAGCGCTCTCTTTTACTGCCTTCTGACTTACATACAGTATGTCGAATTTAGACAATAACATTTGCCAACGGGCCAACCTTCCATTTAGCGCCGGTGCTTCCATCAGGAACTTCAAAGGATCCAACTTGGATATCAACCTCGTGGTGTGATACAACATGTATTGCCTGAGCCTTTTGGTGGCCCATACCAGAGCATAACACAACTTCTGAATTGGCGGTAATTGTGTTTCACAATCGGTGAATTTCTTGCTCAAATAGTAGATCGCCTTTTCTTTCTTCCCGGACTCATCATATTGTCCCAAGACACAACCCATTGAATTTTCAAAGACAATCAGATATAAGATCAATGGCCTTCCTGGTATCGGTGCTACTAGAGTTGGAGCGTTAGACAAATATCTCTTGATCTTATCCAGAGCCTCCTAACACTCTTCGTCCCACACTCTCAGATTATTTTTTCGGAGTAATCTGAAGACCGAATCACATTTGTTGATTAATTGAGAAATAAACCGGGATATATAATTTAATCTTCCCAAGAAACCTCGAAATTCTTTTTGGGTCTGAGGTGGCAGGAGATTTTGAATAGCTTTTACCTTATCTAGGTCAATCTCAATCCCTTTTCGGCTAACCATGAAGCCTAAAAGCTTACTGGACATGACGGCGAAGGTACATTTTGCCAGATTGAGTTTTAACTGATACTTTTTTAGCCTTTGGAAAAGCTTCCTCAAGTTTTGAATATTCTCCTCCTCTATTTGAGATTTGGCGATCATGTCATCTACATATATCTCGATCTCTTTGTGCATCATGTCGTGAAAAAGGGCCCTCTGGTAGGTTGCTCCAGTGTTCTTCAATCCGAAGGGCATCACCTTCTAAAAAAATGTTCCCCACATGGTCACGAACGTAGTTTTCTCCATGTCGTCAGGATGCATTTTGATTTGGTTGTACCCCGAGAATCCATCCATGAAAGATAACCACGAATGTCCCACGGTGTTGTCGACCAAAGTATCGATATGTGGTAGAGGAAAATTATCTTTGGGGCTTGCCTTATTAAGGTCTCTGTAATCTACACACATACGGACCTTCCCATTCTTTTTGGGAACAAGGACTATGTTCGCCACCCACTCTGAGTATTTAGATACTCCTAAGAAACCGGCATCGTATTGTTTCTTCACTTCTTCTTGAATCTTCAACAACGTTTTTGGTCTCATCCTTCTGAGTTTTTGTTGGACCGGCTTATATTCTAGCTTGATCGGTAGCTTATGCACTACAATGTCTGTGTCCAGACCTGGCATGTCTTGATAGGTCCATGCAAAAACATCCCTGAATTCTGAAAGTAACTCAATCAATTCACTTCGGGTCTCAGCCGAGAGGGCAGTACCAATCTTCACTTCTTTTTTTTCCTCTTTCATTCCCAAATTGAGGATCTCTAACTCTTCTTGATGAGGCAAAATTTGCTTATCTTCACTTTCCATTAATCAGAGTAGTTCATATGGGATCTCTGCTTCTATCTCATCATCCCCTTCCTCGACTTCCGCCAAGCACGTGGGTCGCTCAAAATATATCTCAGAGTTAGACTCAGAATCATTCATACAGTCAATAATAGGGACCCTGAAATAATTTGAACGAATAAGTATCAGGACAAGAAATGAATACTTCTTATGGGATTAATGAAACAAATATAATAATAATGAATAACGAATAATGAATGTAATGAATGAATGTAAAAACAAAGAAAACAAAATGTTTGCCATTTGAGAAAAAAACGAAAAGCATCTTTTTATTGAATTAAAAGTAAGCAAATTAACATAGGAGCCCTTTACAAAAGATCTCTATTGCTCGCGCGCAAAAGCGAATAGGGTTGGTTCTGAGCATTACTTTGATCTCGGCCTAAAAACTATTGGCAGATCTATAATAGTCCAACTACTAAGTGTTTCCCCCGTGAGGCAAGGGCGGATTTCGGCCAAGTATTTGCCACTCTTCTCCTCTTTGGTTATCATGTTGATGTCTATTGCCTCTAGCGCCTCGTTGAACCTTTCTTTCTTACTGAATTTGGCGCTTTTTAGACCAGCTTCGTGTATCCTTTCCTCCACATTGATTATTCCCCCAAACACAAAAATATTCTTTAAGTGAGGAAAGTTATTGGTTCTCATGTGATGTCTTCACCCTTAAATCTGGCATTCCTTTGTTCTTTCCTCTTCTTCCATTCTAACTTCCTCTGATGAAAATTGGGTTTATGGCCAAGCCCGACCCGATCCTTTTTGTCGATGACGCTCTTGGCGCGCAAGCATCCTTGCAAACTCCTTCCTAGCCCTTTACCTTTCTTGGCTCATCGCCCCAGGGTTTGCCAGACTGTCATCTTGGTGCAATTTGATAGTCTATGGTGTAGGATCTTGCTTCCCTCTGCCACGAAGGTAGCATTCACGAACTCTAAAGCCCTAAAGGAGCACTCAACAGCATCTTCATCAGTTTGGACATAAGGAGCGTCGATGGTTACAAAAGCAATGATGTCTTGCTCAGCTCCCACACTCACCAACTTCCCATCAATAACAAATTTTAACTTCTTATGCAGAGATGAAGGCACAGCTCTGGCCGAGTGAATCTATGGTCTCCCTAGTAAACAATTATAAGTGGGTCGGATGTCTATTACCACAAATTCGACAACGTACTCGGTATGACCAATCAGCAACGGTATCTCTATCTTCTCGATAACATCCCTCTTGGTTCCGTCAAATACCCTAACAGAGTTCTAACACGGTTTCATGTGTGAACTGTCCACTGGCAGCCTTTGCAGGGTCGCCATTGGTAATACATTCAAGGCGCACCCATTGTCGATAAGCACCCCTAGTAAGACATGCCCCTTGCAGTGGGTGGTGATGTTCAAAGCCTTAGTTGACCCCATGCCTCCCTCAGGAATTTTGTCATCACTAAAGGTGATGTAGTTGTCTGCAGCAATATGACCCACTATTCTATCTAACTTGCTTACTGAGATATCGTCTAGGACGAACGTCTGATTCAATACTTTCAACAATACATCCCGGTGCTTTTCTGAGCTCAACAACAATTCAAGTACTGAAATCTGTGCTTGCTATTTTCTAAGCTGCTCAATAATGCTATTTTCGCTGTGCTTTAAGAACCTCAGGAATTCCCGCGCCTGACTCTCTGTCACCGGCTCATGAATTCTAGGGGGAGGTTCCTCTCCGAAAATCTTTTTAGGTTCGGCGGTTACCGCTTTACCTGTGTCTCTCGGCTCCTCTAATGCCTTTGTTGTTTTCGGTAAATAGCATCTGTCGCTTCTGGTAAAATGTCCTACTTTATTTACCACCTCGACGCTCGGTTCTACTAGGTTCTCCTCTTTTGAGGGTTCTTCATCGGATAGTTTCTCCTCTCCTTGTATTTCTAGCTTCTCTGGTATAGAGACGTGAGCAGTATAACTCCATAGGACTTTCCGAGCATCCTTAAACGGAATGGGAGTCGAAGCTTAAATCTGTATTTTTAGAGTTACTTTAGAGCTCTCATCTTGGGACGAGGTTTCCGGATTTGGCTTGAGTGATATGATAAAAGGCCTATCTACCTCATACTTGATCTTGGGGGTATCCGATGTGCATACATCTGACTCTTTTATCTCTTCATCCTTCTCAAAGAATTCAATCTCCTTATTGTCCATCATTCTCTAAATCACCTGCTTGAACTTCTCACAACACTGAATGCCATGTCCTTCCTCTTGGTGGTACTCACAATACAGTCCGCTTCCTTGTTGTACGATCTCTATACCCATGTCGATTAGGTGCACGATACTTAACTACTAAAACACCCACCTCAGAGGGGATTTGACCTTGGACACGCCCGTCTTGGTTCTCTTGTTGTACTCCTCTTCGATTGTATTTATGTCGTAGCCTCCATGATTTGGTAATGGGTTAGTGGCTACATTCGGTTCATCTAACTGCAACACCTTGGAATTTATCATGTTTTGTACGAACTTCTTGAATACAGTGCAATTCTCGATTGAGTGTCCTGAGACGCCGCCATGATATTCACAGTTTGCCTTTTCATCGTACCACGCAGAGAATAGAGGTTTGAAAGGAGTGACATAATAAGGCTGCACCAAATCAGCCTTGTGCAGTTGCGAGTATAGTTCAACATACGATACCAGGAGTGGGATAAATGACATCTTCTCATTTTCCCTCTTTGGGACCCTGGTCTCCTTCTTGTTTGAGCCCTACCCTCCTTCGGCCGCGGCTTGTGGTGGTGAAATAGTGAAACTCTTCGGAGCTACGTAAGTGCTTGTATTGTTCACCTCATTATCTTTTTTCTTGTAGTTCTTACGAGTATTCTCCCCACTATCGATCATTCCGCTCTTTATTGCTACTTCGATTGATTCTTCGGTTCTCACCATATCAGCAAAGCTTTGGGTAGTGTTGTTTATCAAACGATCAAACAACGCCCTCTTAAAGTGTTGACGAACATTGGCGTGATTTCATGTTCAAAAATTTATGGCTAAATTTGAGCAGCCACGTCGCGCCACCTCTGGCCATACTGGCGTAGATTCTCATTCGACCTTTGCTTCATCCCTTCTAGTATGATTCAACTAGGGATCATGTTTGTTACATGCTTGTAGTGTTCTACAAAGGCCTTCCGAAGGTCCTTCCATGACTTGATATTAGCTCGGCTGAGCATGGTGTACCACCGAGTTGCAGACCCAATCAAACTCTCTTGGAAGTAGTGGATAAGTAGCTTTTCATCTTTCATGAAAGCAACCATCTTTCTGTAGTACTTGGTAATATATGCTAATGGTCAAGTGGTCCCGTCATATTTATTGAAGTCGGACACTTTGAATTTGGGTGGGAGAATCAAATCGGCCACTAAACTCAAATCACTTGCATCATTCTCATGTTCATCAGCCCCGTTGATGGCTTTTAGCCTCTCTTCGAGCATACGAAACTGCTCCTCATACTTCTTCTCCATATCAACGGATTGATTTGTTAGAGCTCCCCCATGGTGACTCGCTGATGCCCCAACTTCATCCATCATGCTCAAGTCTGGCACTTCGTTCTCGTATCCTACTCCCAAATCAACGGATTAATTTGTTTGAGCTCCCCCATGGTGACTCGCTGATGCCCCAACAGTAGGGTCAGCAGAAACTCCCGCGAGATTAATGTAAACCCTTTTCCCATGTTCTGGCATATCTGGTTGTACCTTTGCATGAGACAAAACACCTTCTTGCTCGTCAAAATTCGGGCTGTCGATGGAGATTCCCTCTTTGCCCTTCATCTTTGCTAATAAACTAGTTATCCGAGCGATAACAGCATCTTGTGATTGAGCTATCTGGTCCCTAATATCTTGGCCAATCCCATCCAAACGCGTTTCAAGGTCTTTTTGCCCCTGTTCTACCTTGGCTAGTCTATCCTTCATGGTTCGGAACTGTAACCAGGTTCTGTATTGGTATGGAATGATTGAAATTTTAAGAATTAAAATACTTTCTCTGAAATGAAAAGTCCTTTAGTTAATTTTGGTAATTAAATTAGGTGTGCAAATAAATGCATTATGCATGAATGCAAAGAGCAACACTGAATTCGGTAAATATCATCGTTAAAAAGCTTTCATTAATGGGAACATCATCCTATTACAATAACTTAGAGAAAGCTAACTACACATATGGTTTCAAGGTAGTATCGAGGTCGATAATCTCTCTCAAAATCCACACAATCCTCTCTCCTTCCTCGGAGTCATCATCGACACAATCATGAAGCTCGGTAGCGTCATCGGCTAGAAGTTGTATCTTTCGGGCAATCTCTTGCATTTGAGCCCCCCACCATGCCAATTCTTGCTCCTGCCTCCAAATCGTGTAGGCGGCAAAGTGTAACTACTCCAAACTCAGAGTCGGGCGGACCTGAATTGCCCCCTCTCATTCTTGCTACATGATCCTTAAGTTGTTGAACCTCGGCTTCCAACTCTTCGACACGTGTCACCAAAGCTTGATTTTCTGAGTTGCTAGCCTTCAACTTGCTAGTCGAGCCCTTGTGTTTGAAAAGAGACTTTTCCAAACATTTTACTTGATCTCTCAAGCCTCTTCTTTGGTGTTGTTCTTTCTTAATTTGTTTTGAATGGGAAGTTTGTAGACTCTTTATTTCTTGAGTCAAAGTGAGCACTCGATCTTTGTGCTCGAGAAACATCATCTTATAGTTCTCAGCTCGTGCTTTCTCTTTCTTAAGCTGGAGCTCTAGCCCCTCGCTCGACCCTCCTTCTGTAACTCTCTTGCTTCTACTTAACCTCTTGAGCTACTGAATATCTTCTTTTTCTAGCTTGAGTTCGAGTTCTAGCTCCTCTCTCCTCTTTTGTAGGTCTTTGACCACTCCTTCGAACTACGTCTTTTCTAACTCGAAGTCGAACTTCTCCTGATGGGCTTTCTTCTCGAGCTTAAGGTATTTCTTTCGCTCTTCTTCAAGCTGTTTCCTCATCAGATCAGCCTTGGTAGGGAGTGTGGCCAATCTTTCTTCTAAAGATTTCCTCCTATCAGGGGTTAAACGCGGGATATTATCATTGACACGGTTAAGTCGCCACACCTCAAACTGAGGAGTAACCATGTATGGAGCATTCATGATCCTAACCCGTCTCACACTATTCCAGGTCGAGGAAGCGTGGTATACCATCGCCTTATAGCCCTTCTCCTTTGCATAATCCACGTTGAATTCATTCAGCCCTTTGGTGGCTGGCACGAACTGTTTTAACCATACAATCTTAAAACTAGCATAGGTGCATAGGCAGTATGCCCCCAAAGGCCAAGTAACGGTATCCACGAATACTCTATGCATCTATAGAGAACATTCTTTGCCAACAACCACGGTGCTCTCCAAACTATATCTTCTTCCTTTAGGTTCCAGAGAACGTCCTGCCATACCTCCTCAGATCTCCGAGTCGGCCATTCATTCTTTCATAGGAAATCTTCTAAGGGTAAGAACCTACCATCGTAAAAGGGCCTGGAAAAGATGGGATTGGTCCAAAAGTGGCTGTAGAACCAAACCGTCAAAAGTTGCGGGCATCCCTAGAAGTGTCCTCCACCATTCTCCCGACAGAATTTCAAGGATCGGAAGGTTTCGGCCAAAATTACAGGCACTAGATTTGTCCCACTACTCAAGCGCTCAAAAAGATCTAGAACTGACGGGTCAACGAGGCCCAAAGCTCGAGGTAATAGTACCAATCCATAGATCAATAACGTAAACAGGTTCTGCTGAACTTGACCCACATGACGCACAGAAGCTAAAGCCAGGATTCCCTCCCACTTAAGATATTCCTTACTGTTCCAAGTGGTGACCTGCTGCTCAACCCAAGACAGTAATGTATCCGATATTATGGCGAGCTTTCCTCGAAAAGCTTTGTTCTTACTTGGCTTCGAATACACCCCATCCATATCAATCCTTTTGCAGTTTATAAGATCTTAGTATTCTTCAATTGTAGGAGTGAGATCAAAGTTACCAATTATAAAGCAGCTGCATACGGAGTTCCAAAAACCTACCAAGGTTTGCAGTAATGCTTGATCAACTGGAACCTCTAGCAAAAACGCGATGTCACCATACTCTTCCCTGAAAGTGCTCTTTGTTTCGAAATCCCAACTGTTCCATACTGACTTCAAATCAGATACATCGTTAAATCTGGTGTTCATGAATGTTGTTGTTGACATGGTTGATCTGAACCCCTCGGCAATACTATATCTTCAAGTAACTGTTCCCCTTCTGATCATATCTGAACATCGGAATTCTTCTCGTCAATTCTGCAAACTAAGTCTCCCATCGATCTGTCTTTAATTTCAAACTATTTCCAAACTCAGTGTGCTCTTCATGATTATGACATAATATGAAAAATAAAGATAAAAAAGGACAGAAAACGAGAGAAAAGGTTAGTCATAAGGTGAACAATAAACTTGCAAACTAGAAGAGGTAAAATTAAATAAGTTAAGCGAAAAACAAACATATAAAAGAAAGCCCTAAACACAGGAACTCTAATTCGCTATGGTTATCTGCATGGCTCTATTGGGGTGGGCTTCTTAGATTCACATACACGAGTTCGGTTTTAATTGGAGTACTCGAACCTATCTTGTCTCCTGCTAAGGCAACAAGAACCCCAATTTTGGCCAATTACAAGCTTGCGAATTGGTTTCAGCTCGAGGGAAAGCACGACCTAATGACGTGGAGGACTGCTCACATGTCAAGAGGCGTAGATTCTGGAAGTGAATTACCAACTCGTGGAGGGCTACTCACGTGGGTATGTGGCGTTTCACTCTCACTTAAGGGACAGAGCTCGGGTATAGAGCTTGATGAGATGGTGCAACATATGTCGGTGATTCCTTAGAAATTAAAGGAAAAATTACTTAAAAAGCCACCAATTATCAAAGCCCGTTCAATTGTAGTTACATTTTCAAGAAAGGTTCAACCTTACTAGAATCAATTGAAATTGCGACAATTTTCCATCATTAATAAGCAACAAATATTTTATTTGGCCTAACTCTCTTTTGTTTTTTTAAAGAAAACAAAACCGGTCCCCAGCGGAGTCGCCATCCTGTAACGACGTTTTTGGAAAAAAAAACTAAAAATGTATCCCACTTTTTGGAGAAAGTTTGCTTAAAAGGGGAATTTCTTTTGAAAAATCATAATCCTTTGAAAAAGATTAAAAACTTGGAGTCGCCACCGGCCACTTGGATAAGGTAGGACGGACACCATAAAACCAGAGATTCATTTTGAAAGGGTTTAGGAGTTGGTTACGTGTGGGGAATGATTAGCACCCCCATCACGCTCAGAAATCAGTACCAAAATATTTGTTGCTTTTAATCGAAGGAAATTGTCAGAATTTGAAAAGAATTTAATTCGGTGACCTTAATTGAAAATCAACCTTAATTGAACGGGCTTTATCAATTTGGTGGGTTCAAATTAATTGGACATTTAATTAATAAGCTGGATGATACATTGGACCATAGATTAAACCGACATCGAATAAGTCTGACTGCCATGTTAATTTATTGTTCGAATCCCGCACGTCACCTTTATGCATGGTGCAAACAGTTAAGGAATGATGTAATGACTTTGTTAAGTTTTAATTCTACCTTGAGTTGATAAGGATTAATTCAAATATTTGGTCAACATCCTTTAAGTTCGGACTGTTATGACACAAATATCGGAACTAATGGATACCTCCCCTTTGTATGATTCAAAATTAATTAATACAAAGTTAATGGGCCGTATGAATGGCAAACAAAAGCATAAAAAATAAACACCAAAAGGCCCAACCCAAGACCTAACCTACGAAGGCCCAAACTATGGAAAACCCAAATGATGATCTAATTATTAGCTAGGTGATTCTAATGTTTAATCCTAAATTACTTAGCCCTAAATGACTAAAACCCTAATTAGTTTAATGAATTTTACATTTACTCTAATGAGCCAAGAGAAAATTAAAATTCATGGAATTAATTTGAAACCCTAATCTAACTAAGGCTCTAAAGAACCCAAATTTAGAATTAACTTAATTAATTTAAGAATTGTTCCCCTATGAGACGAGCACACAATCTAAATCAATTGAATTAATCCATTTAACATAGTCTAAAGCCCAAACAAAAAGCTAGCCCAAAAACAAAAGCCCAAAACCAAAGACCCAAACTACAAGGTCTACACTAAAACCATGCCGGACCAAAATTAAACCCAACAAAGCCTAAGTTAAAAGCCCAAGCCCACATACCATATATATTAAGAATAGGTGTATAAAAAACAAATTAAGTATGTTTAAAGAAAGTATATATATATATTACACAAACATTAAAAAAAACTCTTAAGCACATATATTAAAAGCCATGTATATATACATATATATTATATAAAGAAAACCTATGATATATGCTATAATCTATATAAAACCATATATATTATATAATTTTAGAAAAAGGTTATGTCTTTTTAAAAAACTATACACTTAATATGTGTTTAAAAAAACATATATTATATCTATTATAGAGGTCAGATATTATATATTTTTAAAAGGACTATGTATATCATATACTTTAAGAAATCATACATATGCATTTATACTCCACGTACTATACACTATAATAAGCACCAAGCCAAATATAAGACCACGTATCATAACATGTACACATGAAAACCACATTAAACAATGACATAATCATAATCAACTAAAGCAAGAACCAAGCGAACAATATGCATTAAACGGGAAATTAAAATGCATGAAAAGGAGCCTAATACACTGGACAAGGGACCAAAATAAAAAAAATAAAATTGATGGGCCAAATTAAAGAGCATATTTAACCAAATCAGGGGCGAGATTCTAAAAAGTGAAAAGTTACGGGGACCCGGGTGGTAATTATAAAAGGCGGAATGGCCTCGGGGTAATTTCTAAAATGCAGAGGGACTAACAGCGAGGTTTAGATTTGCGGAAGGACTGGACCAGTGATTATAACGGGGCAGAGGTCCTTATTATGTTATTTCCCCATTTTTAAAACATGAAACCTTATAAAAATCCCTTCTTTCTAAAATTGTTTCCTTTTTTGGCAAAAACTGAACCCCAACGTTATAACACCTCCCCCTCTGTGTTCATCTGGGTTCTTGAAGAACCTAGATTCCGGCAGTCCTCCGATGCGAAACCCAGAATTCGGCTACTGAGCCACCGTACAGGTCGTCGTATGACGGGGGCCGACGAAGCCAAAAGACTTCTAAAAATAGATCTGACCCTCGTTTTCCAAAACTCAAACCCTTTTCTTCTCAAAAACAGAAAAACAAACTTGAAACCGGAACTCGAAAAGATTATCCGCCCATCCCAAACCTTTCGCTTCACCATGCACGACCTCTAAAGGTCGTTAGGCTTGTCAATGGCGACGGGAGGCGAATCGACGCAAGATGAAGAGAAAAATGACGAGGGTAAGAGAAAATAAAACCCTAAATCTATCATTTTCTTTTATGCAAAATGCTTCGAAATGAAATGAAAGAAAGAAGATGACACCTCTGAAGCTTGAGGTTTTTCTGCTTTTCTATTGATTCTCCAAATATCCCTCTATGCTTGTGAGGATTTACAGGTTCTGGAATTCGGTTTTATAACCAAAATTACATGAATTTTAGAAATACACGGAAATCGAATCGATAATCCTATTGGTTGTTGTTGTTTTCTCTGAAATTGTTGTGCATCTCTGTGTTTGCCGACTTGCCCCCTAATTCTCTATAATTTTCTTTGTATCTGACATTGTTGTCGATTTTGTTTTTGCTCTCCTCTTTTACATATGACCACTAGAGGAGAAGAGGGGGACCAGTGGAGGACCGGCCAACGTAGAGCGAATGTGGAAGCACAACAGTGGCGTGGCACCGGGCCATTGGTTCTCCTTGCCAGCGTGGAGGTGTGTTGATGGCGCGTGGAAGCATTCGGAAGGCGAGCGGACATTATGCTCGACTGAGAAAATGAAAGGGTGGCCGGTGTTGTACATGCGCGAGTGGGGGGATTGATGAGCCGTGCGTGCGGCGTGTGATGAGTTCTGGAAGCTTCCCTATTTCAATCTGAGCCATCTGATGAGATCCTGATCCCACGGTGGATATGCGGCTGCGCAGGAAATAAAGGGGATTATCAGATTAGTGCCTTAGGGTTTTGATTAGGCTTAGGATTAATTTATTATTGGGCCTAAAATGGTCCACTATGTGATGTATATTGTTTTGGGGCTTTTGTAATAGACTCTTATAATATATATATTTTGACTGTTTTTATTTAATTTGACATTCTTTTTATATTTTCAGATTTGTTTTATAATAATAATAATAATATAATATAAGCGTTAACAACATATGATAGTAATATAATAATAATGATAATAAGGTAATAGGATAATATAATACTCTAGTAATATCAAAATGGATAATAACATAATAATGAGAAAAGAGGAAGTACAATACTAGTAACTTAAGCCCATTAAATTCCTTATAGCATTTAGTTCTTTTAATCGGGTAATATATATATAGCCAACACACATAACTTAATATGATATAAGATCCCTATTAGTTATGATTCTAATAACCTTAGTGTTTTTAGTTTCTTTGGTCTTGTTTTTTATTATATCAAAAATAAACAGGATAAATAAAGCCTTTTATTGTAACATGAAAATAAAAAGGGTTTTTTCCCCGGACAAAAATTAGTGATTACACCATGTGAAAAATTTGAAGAAGAAAACAAATGAATTATGTAAAGAATAAGCTTATATGTGAACTATGAAAGCTTAATGATTCATTGAAAGAAATCGAGCATGTATGAATAAATGATTCGGCCATGGGCCAATGATGTTATTGACTTGGGATAATGATCTCAAAATGTATGCGAAAAGTCCCAAATACGAATGGGATAATGGTACTTTCATATGCAATGTATAAGGAGCTATGCTCAAAATGTTTAAAGAGTGATAAACAAAGTAAGCCTTGGTTTCGAGTCAGTCATAGATATAGTTGGCATGCCATAGAGCTCTGAGTCGGGTGGACTAAGGTCCGGGACAGTGGTCCCTAATGGGCGACAGTAGGAGGGATGTATATTGGTCACTTGGCGACAGTAGGAGGGATTGACCGGTACCTCGAGTACCTAATGTTTTATGGGCAACAGTTGGTTGGGGACTCGTGTATCTAGACTGGTTATCGAATCTCAAGGCTATGTTAAATGTGTACTCTTAAATAAAAGATTTGATATTCTTAAAGAATTGGTTTATTTCAGTTGTTGCAAAATGTCTAATTGACTAATTCATACTTTATAAAAGAAATTGAAAAGCTGACTATATAATATGTATAGATTGTCTAACCCAAATGTTTGGAAATATATGTCAGTTTAATTGCTTATCATGTAAATGATAGTTATGGCTAGTATCCATTCGGTTGATTGCTTAACCTAAATGCTCCAAGCTTAATTTGTGTACAAATTTACGATAGTAGTGATAGAGACTTTATACTTAGACATCTCATTGAATATTTAAAACCCACTCACTAAGCCATTGCTTAACAAATCACTCTCACTATATTTTCAGGTTAAATCTTTTGATAACCATCTTTGCAAAGAGCTTGATCAAGACACTACTTTGTTAAGAGTATGTTTTGTATCTAATTAAGAACTCCTAGGATGGTGGCACTCTAGTGATTGTATATAATATTGTTATGGTAGTAACTTGGTTTGTAATAACTAATGATGTTATGTTTGTATGGCCTCTTTTATGGTGATGCTAGGTGCAAGCAGAAGTAGGTTGTTTGATAGTCATATCTTAGGAAAATGGCTAGATATATGCATATCTTGTAGAGAGTAGTTGCATATTTGAAATGAATGTCTTGTTTGGTAAATGGTTAATTAAGCAAACTTTTTTCTATCTAGATCATAGTCCATTCGATTCATCATTAGAAAACATCATCATTGTTGTTGTTGTCTTGCACATGGATGAATAATTCAATTAGTATAATAACATAGAAACCCCTAAATCTAAAGATCATGGTTGGTAATCTCGAATTAGGAAGAAATGAGCAACTTGAATAGTAAATACTACATGATCCTGAAAGCATGACCCCTTTTCGATCTTGTTGCTTGTGATCCATTGAATCTTTGTTTGAGTTTCAAGAATGGACTTTGTATACTCGAAATTTGCATAATAGAATCCTCTAGGGAAGTTCGTTAGTTCTTCTTAATATCCTTAAATTGGTTTTTCTTCTAGGCCCTTTTTAGGATGTTACAAGTAAATGAACTGATGGGAATGATAGCCACCATAACCAAAGGGAATAGTTTGAAGGAAGACCTCTTGCAAGAGGAGAGAAAGAATCAGGACAGCAATTTCACATTGGAAAAGATTTTGCCTAATGAGGACCAAGCTATTATCAACCAATATGAGGTAGCATGCCCTGCTTCAGAATACCTCATCGAGTTGGTGTTAGACAAGTTTGAGGACTCTCTTTGGGATATCTTATCTCATCCAATGGATAGAGAATCGACTCGGTGGCAAGAGGAGTCTAAGGAGGCCCCAAAGAACCTCGTAGCCTCTCAATCTCAAGCTGTAGCCGGGAACACCCAATGTTTGAACAAAAGGGAACAAGAAGGCCTAGAAAAAGGAATGAGAAATTCACCCCTCTACCAGTTTCATACAAGGAGTTGTATTCGTAACTATACAAAGCGGACTTGGTTCAGCCTTTTCATGTGGTGCCCTTTAATCCACCCTACCCTTCTTGGTATGATGCCAATGCTCACTGTGAGTATCATGCCAATATTCAAGGACACACTATTGAAAACTGTGTGGTATTCAAGAAGTTAGTCCAAAGCATGTTAAGATTTGGGGTATTGTAGTTGGGTGAATCAAGCACCACTACTCAAAAAGGACATGACTCTCCGGGTCATGCGGAGAATTCTTGACCAAATAATCAACTTCATGGCCACTCCTATCGTCAACCGCACTCATTTTTGAAGCCCCCGAAGGTTCTCCATCTGATTCCAATGACATACACAGACTTGCTCCCCATACTTGTTGAAGCAGAGCTTTTGGTTTCGGCTCAGTCCATACCAAGGAACCCTCCTTATCCTTACGGTTATGATGCCAATGCCATATATGACTACCATGTGGGAGGTACGGGTCACACCACGGAGAATTGTGGAGCTCTGAAGAACAAGGTTCAAAGTCTGATTGAGGATGGGATTTTGAAGCTTTGAAAGGGAGCTTGGTGAGCGCGGCATTTGGAGGTGTTGATCCCTAATGTTAGTTTTAGAGGTTCTGTAGTCCTAGCATATGGCATTTTCTTTTGTTGCACCTAGCGTTTTTTTACTCGAAAGATAGTAGTAGTGTTTTTGGTAAATGCTTATGTCATGATTGCTTTTCCTATTTCAATAGAAGGATGCTCTTTTCTTAAACATACATATATGTATATGTATATATTCCTTCTTGCCCTCATAGAATCATGGATATCACGAGCATGATATGGCAGTGATTCTGACAAAGGGATCAATTGAATGTTGTGATAACGATAAAGTGTGATTTCCCTCGTCTGCTCTGGTCGATAAAGTGCGAGAAGCAAGACTACTACTCCTTCGATGATGTTCGGTGATAAGAAAATCTCATAGGATAGCCCACAATAAAGTTTCTTGAATGTGCCTAACAACTAAAAAATAAAAATAGAATGTTTCAAAACAAAATGAATTAATTTAACTTTCAAAGCTTGGTAATAGGAACTTTTCAAACAGCACTTCAAAGCCTGGTAATAGGAATTAATCAAAAAGCACTCCAATGTTCGAAACCTGGTAATAGGCATTTACAGACACGAGTGTGGAATTTTAGGGGCAATCCGTTGAAACCCGAAACTCTTCGCATCATGAGTGATGGAAATATTTTCAAAATCGTGACTATGCTGAGTAACTCGGGGTATTATTGTATGCTCCATCATTATCCTCGAGACAAAGGACTGTGACGAGTTGAATTCCCCTAGGAAAAAAGAAATGAGAGAATAAATTGAATAAGTCCCGGAGATGAATCCTTGAGGACACTGACACAATATTAATTACAATTAGAAACACACTTACATAAAGTTCTTATAGTGACATTTTCCGTTCCATGGGCTAAACAAAGGTCGAAAAGCTTGAACATACATATGAATGGAGAAACATGATAAGAACTAGAAGGAATAGTAATCGGGCAAATCAAGCGAATACCATAACCACGAGGATGAACCGAGCGACTTGGGAGGAGTGCCACAACTCCACATATCGCCACAACATTCAAAGTCTCCATAGACTCAAGCTAATCACCGGAAAGTTGAATCTAAGACGCTCTTGCACTTGATATCCGGGGCATTCTATTCTTTTTCTATTAATTTTCATTTTGTATATTAACCCAAAAAAAACATCTTTTGTTGAAATGTTGAGTAGCAAACTGATATATAGACAGAAGGAAAAAAATAGAGAAATGAGAAAATGAGGGAATAAAATATATATAAAAAAGGAGAGAGAGAAATAGAAAAGAATAAGGTCTCTATGTTTTTAGAATGGAGTTTAGGGTGCAAGGCCAGATGTGTATATGATCGACCTAACTCAAGCCTGTCATGGATCCTGAAAGGAATAATAGCAATCCTTCGTATGCTACTAGGTTCAAGGACATAAGTGTCTACCATAAGGCCTTGATTGGCTCAGAAAAGTGGAGTTTGAATCCTATTGAAAATTTAGAGACTTATAGGGCACATCTTCAGCCTAGCATTAAGATGGAAAGAGAACCATACCTAGGGGTCGTGAGCTGTTGAACCTGAGAAAGAGATGAGGTACTGCTAAGATCATGAAAGAAATGGGGACATCGACTCAGCCGTTCGATATTGGTTAAAAGATAACTACAGCATGCAAAGCAACAGTTTATCAAATGAGTGGAGTATGTTAACTTACAACAATGCGAGTCGCGAGATTTAAAACAAATTTGGAAATGGTGGGATCGGTAGTTGCAAAGTCGGTTTTATGAGATTTATGGTGGCATTGCACGCTTGATGAATGTCCAAGTTAATCAGCCTTCGGTCTGAGCCATCTTTCTATTTTGGAAGTACTTGATATCTATGGTTGAGGAGTATTCCGCTTTGCTCAGTCAGAGGAGTGTTCATAAGGACTGGGTTTACACAAAGCTTTCGAAGCCCCGAGATTATCCATTGAAGCTCAGGACTTTAGCTAGAATGAGTGTAAGATTGGGGTAAAGGTTTAACTCAGAATTGTGGAGATATCACTGTCTTTTCATAGGAATGTGTCTACACACACGAAGGAGGTCATGGAAACAGATCTGTTCACAATAGGGATTTATGGCTCAATCATCTTCCTTAAGAATCTTGGGTGGCCGGATGTTGCTATTTTGGTCTTTCCCGAGCATTTGACGATGAAGGCTTTTCTGTAACTTCAAATCAAGGGTCTATATGGCTGACCTAGCATAATTTATTGGTAATTACAAAGAGAATAATTGAAAGATCTCTGGTGCTAGATCGGCCAGAGATTTGAGAATTAGGAAAATTTGGAAATTAACAAGGCATGAGTTCACCCGAACAAAGAGATCGTAGAAGGCTCACTATGGAGAGTCCACAATGAAGCAACAGTTAAGCCCGAGTTAAATAAGGGTAATGTCATTCTGACCAGTGTGAGTTAATGTCTATGTTCAGGAAGAACGAATGAGGGGGATCCAGCTACTAAAAGTAAAGATCGAGCCTTATGGAAATAAGAAAAGGTTGGAAGATTTAGGGGCATGTGTTCACCCCCAATGTTGAGAATAAAGAAGACTCGTCATAAAGAATCAATGAAGAAAAATAACGAAGCCCAAGTTGAATGGGGTAGTGTTTCGAAGACGAACTTAAGGAAGTGACAGATCTTAGTCAAATCAGTTTTGGCCAGAAATATCTTTTCAAGATAAGACAAAAAAGAAGACTTAGCAAAGACAGAAAGCCCGCGGAAGTTAAGGATGATCGACCAGAAAGCGAGGATTTTCCCCAACACCTCTAAAAATGACTCCACTCATGCATTATACTTAGTTAGACATCCTTAGGTTAGGAGCATGCTAACTCACATCCTGAAAGAATTTTGGTTGTTTTAACAGATTTGAAGATTGAAAAAGATTTTGATTTAAATTTCCCTAGTTGGAGAAGTAAATCTCGGTAAAGACAATGAGTCGCTGGTGAAAAGGACTCGCCCAACAAAGATTTGAAGAGTTCCTAGGGAGAAGAACTGTTCAGACATCAACCTTGATAGAAAAAAAAACAAAAAAGAGAAAAGAAGAGAGAAAAAAAAAGAAATAAAAGAGAGAAATAAAAAAGAAAAAGAATGAGAGAAGAAAAAATGAGAGAAAAAGAAAAAAAAGAAAAAAAAGCAAAAAGAGAGAAAGCAGAAGAAAAAGAAAAGAGAGAGAGAAAAGAAAAAGAGAAAAGATAAGAGAAAAAGAAAAGAAGGAAAGAAGGAAAAAGAAAGAAAAGAAGAAGGAAGAAAAAGCAAAAAAGAAGAAGAAAGAAAAAAGAAGAAGAAAAAAATAAAAGAAAAAAAAGAAAGAGAAATGAAATAAAAAATAAAAAAGAAGAAGAAAAGAACAAGAGAAAGAAAACAAAAAGAGAAAGAGGAAAAAGCAAAAGAAAAAGAAGAAGAGAAAAGGAAAGGAAAGGAAAAAGAAAGAAAAGGAAAAAGAAAATCCCCAAAGTGGAAACTTTCAGGAACTTAAGAAAATAGGGGATACAAAGGGTGAACCCGAGCGAGAGAGAGGGGCACTGTCGTTGCAAAGAAGAAGAATAAAACAAGAAAAGGTCAAGATAGACCAATCCAAAAAAAGAAAGCATCCGAACAACTTTGAGATGTTGCAGTTCATAGGTATCCAAAGATTAGAAAAGATTCTGAACTGTGACTCTATATTTGAAGGAGATAAGAGCTCATAATGAGAACAACTCGATTGAAAAAGATTTGAGAGCTCCCAACGAGAAGAACTCGTTCAAAGAAACAAAGGATTCATAGAGAAAAACATTATCAAGAATTTCAGGCGAAGGATTTCAAACTCGCCACGTAAGGATTTCAGAGCGAAAGAGGCAGATACCCGTAGCTCAAGGACTTTAGGGCAAAGAGGGCAGACATTCATAGCTTCAGATTTCAGGAAGAGGAAGGGTGAGCAAGTTCTATGTAGGAAGGACTTGCAACTCAGAATTTGCCAAGAAAGAAGAAAGGTTCTATATAGAGAAAACTTATGGTTCCAAGGCTTTAGTTCCAGGATATCGAAAGCGAAGGGTTCTATATAGGAAGAACTCGTAGATCCGAGGTTCCAAATGAGAAAAAGATTGAAGTTCTATATAGGAAGGACTTGCAACTCAAAATTTGCCAACGAAGAAGAAGAGTTTTATATAGAGAGAACTTATGGTTTCAAGGCTTCAATCCTAGGATCTCGAAAGTAAAAGGTTCTGTATAGGGAGAACTTGTAGATCCGAGGCTTCGGACGAGAAGAAGAGAGAGGTTCTATAGAGGAAGAACTTGCAATTCGAAGAATTGGCCAGAAAGGAAGAGTTCTATGTAGAAAAAACTTATGGCTCCAAGACTTCGAAGAGAGGGAAACAAACAGTTCCATATAGGAAGGATTCGTCGCTTCAAACCCTCGAACAGGAAGTAGGACAAAATTAGTTTATAGTCTTTGCTCTATCCTTGTTTTACTAAAATGAGTAAAGAGGGGCAGCTGTAATCACTAATTTTGTCCGGGGTGGACCTATTTTTTATTTTCGCTTTTGTTGTTACAATAATGAGCTTATATATACACATATGTTCCTACTATAAATATACATATTGGGCTTTGTTTACTTTATCCTTTATTAAAACTTTAAAACCCCAAAAAATTAGTTAACTACTAGTACTATTTTAATTAAACATATATATATGTATTATTGTTATGTTATTATCCATTTGAAAAGAAAACCTAAATGTCACTAGTATATTACGTTGTCTTATCTTATTATCTTGTTATTGTTAATAATTATGATGTTCGGATTTTATTATCATTAATATCATTTAAATTATATATTACCATATATTATTATCACCCTGTATATTGTATCTTACCGTATTTATTATTATCATATTTTTATCATTATTTCTATATATGTGTTATCGTCCTTTATCATTATTATCATTGTTATTATTATAATACTAATATGAAAACTCAAAACAAGCAACATAAATAAAAGCCCAACTATATTCCAATTCTGTCAGCCTATATATAAAAATATATAAGATATAAATAAAGCCCAAGTCGATTAAGTTTGAGTCCATTTACATATACATAACCCAAAAAAATTATCACATATTACATTGGCTCAACAAGGCCCATCTGATAAACAAAAACCCTAATCTAATGCCCTTCTTTTTATTACAGCAGCCAAGATCTGACCGTTGGATCAGATCTGATCCAACTGTCCAGATCGAACCAAGGGTAACCGACCAGCTTCCCTACGTGTGAGTGAAGCTCACGCGCCTGCTCTTCAGATCCTACATGCGCGGCTTTCGATATCCCCGCGCGCATGTAGCTCACGCGCGCGTGTCCAACTCCTCCACGTCGACCGTACCTCTCTCCCGTCTCAATCTCCCCCATTCAGGAAAAACGACGTCATGCAAGCAAGGAACAGAAAGCTAGAAATGGCAAAATGCATGCTTGAAGCAACAAAAAATTTCAAATGCAAGCAATTACAGAGGAGCAAACAAAGGACAAAGCAGCAACCAATGGGATTTTATCCCTCAATTTTCATGTAATTCAAATTCACTGTAATTGTTGGCTATAAAGCCGAATGAAACCAAATGTAATGGAGGACAGATTCTAATCAATATGAAAAAGAGTAGAAATTTCTGAGGAATTTTTTAGGTGTTATTTTACTTTTCGGTTCAAACATAAATAAAGATAAAGGAAAGTAACTATTACCTTCGGTTTTCACCAGGTCCCGGCGGCCGGCAACTCTAACGTCGAATCCCAACGGTGGACGGAAAGCCTACGACACGATGAGCAATATAGTTGGATTTCGGCTCAATCCAACAGCGAACTTGGAGGATTCGGCGAAGAGCACACTCCTAAACCGAGCCTCGTTTCAAAGGCTTAGAGGTTTGTTTCTGAGATTCTAAGCCGGTAGAAAGAAAGAGGAAGCCGAGGTGATTCTATTGGTGTCCTTGCATGGCCGGAAGGACCACCGGAGCAATGGTGAGCAGCGGTTAAAGCTCCGGCGGCTAGGGTTCATTTCAGAGAAAAATGTTTGGGAAGGAGAAGAAGTAAAGATTGAAGAAAAAGGGTTTACCCCATTTATTTGGTTAAAACCGGCTAAACCGATTCACACCAGACCCACGCCCGGTACCTCGGCTCGCAACCCGACCGCCCCGGCCCAGATCCGGTTTAGTGAGCCCAAAATCGGTGGGCTTTGGTATTTTCTTATCCTTTTTGTGCTTTAGCCCAGTTTTGTTGCCAATGAAGTTTAATATTGCTATAGTATAAGTATATTATGTAACATAATGTATACGTAGTTTACTTGTACATTTTTATATTTAATTTGTGGTCTGATGAGTATATAAATATATATTTTCTCTTTTTTTCTTGCTATATTAAACATATAATGTATGATTTTACGCAATATGTATATTGTTTTAATGTACTACCTAATATATAATTTTTTTACACAATAGAATATATAGTTATTATATAATATGTAACAAAGTATACGATATATGTTCTTCTAGTATAATATATGGTCTTAGTATATATATAATATATAGTCTTAATGCGTTCTATATGTTTTACACATTACATAATATACGGTATATATAATATTTATAAAATATACCACATATAGTTTTTTATAAAATATGATATATGTTTTTATATAATACAAGTTCCTTTTTTATATATAGTATATGTCATATAAAGTTCTTTAATGTATAGTTTTCTAAATATATATAATATATTTTTAGTATATAATATATGGTTTTAAAAAATATTTATATTTTTGTAAACATGGTTTTCTTTAAATGCAAGTTTTTATATTAATTTTATAAAGATTATAATATATATAGTTTTCTTTTAATATAATATATAGTTTTTGAAAGTATATAATATATATAGTTTCATAAGGGTTATAATATTTTTATTTTTTAAAGTTTTAACATAATTTTACATCATATTTTTGTAATATATTTGCAAATATGTTTTGGGCCTAGTTCGAATAGTTTGATTAGTTTGGGGCCTAGTTAGTCCTTTTGGGCTTAGTTTAGGTGGGCCTTAAGGAATAAAGGCTCTAAAGAATCTAATCCTAGAATAAACTGACATTACCTTAATGCTTTATCATATTGTCATGCATGCTTATTTAAATTGTTATTAATTTCTTGCATACCGGAGTATGAATTGTTATGCGTTGTCCTTTTATTCGGGAACGAACGAGGCCAGTACCAGTCGTAGTGGTGGTGGTTCGGACGTTCCTTCTCGAATATTAGGGCCCTTAAAATATACTCACTTATATAACCAAATTTCGGTTTAATTCGTCACATTAATTCGCAAAATCCAATATTAACAAGGCGGTAATTAATTAGGTATCGATTTCCGGGAGTAGTGGGGGTGCGAAACCTTCGCCACTCATAAAAGACTTCCGAATCCATTTGAATCTCTGGTTTTGTCTTTCGGTGTCCGGTCTACCTAACCCAAGTGATCGGTGGCGACTCTAGTTTTATTTCAAAAGCGATTTTTTAAAGAAATCTCCCCTTTAAATAATGTTTTCAATAAAAGTGGGAAACCTCAAACTTCGAACAGTCAAAAATGTCGTTACACTTTCAAGAAGGTGGTTTAAAATTTGATTAAAATTGGGGTTTTGAAGTTCGATGAACCTAATATTGCGGCCAATCCTCTGCCCAACCATAGAGGAAGGGGAGTAAATGCTCTAGAAGAAGATGGTAAGGCCAAACGACTAAAGACTAATGTATCTGAGGTCAGGTCTCCTTTGAAATGGGTGTTCGAACTTGTACAATGCTGAGATGATACAGATAGACATGAAGATTGAAAAGGAAATGGAATCAGGCCTATATTGCAAATACCATCAAGAGAATGGTCATGAGATTCAACACTGCTTTGATATCAAGTGCTTGATCCAGAAAATGATGGATAATAAGGACATTGAATTCTTAGAAAAAATGGAAGAGAAGAAGGAAGCAGAGGTGTGCACTTCTGAGAATTCTTGAGTCAGGTATGGGGTGAACAAGCCATTGGTCATTTCTACTAGGCCAAAGGTTAGAAGTTTGTCTAAAAAAACAAGCTAACAGTGACTCTAAGGGTGGTGATTTCTCTTCCGACACCTTTCTGTTTTAAAGACACTCACAAGGTTCCTTGGAATTGTGCAGCCAACATAACCATACCAGAGAGATCAAAGTCGTAGGAAGAGGTAAAACCATTGAGTGAAGGAAAGACAATGCCTGAAGAAAAAACAAGTGAAAAGCCTGATGTTGAGACCATAAACGAGGTCGGGCACTTCACTAGAAGCGGAAGATGTTACTCACCAGAAACGTCTAAAGATGCTGAAAAGGTGAAAGGGAAGGCTACTATAGTGCCAAAAAGAATTTTCGGGGAAGAGCCTCCTCCAAATATAAATGAGCTCGTTACTGAGGAATAAGCCCAGGAGTTCCTAAAGTTTTTAAAACACGATGAGTACAACAAAGTTGAATAGCTGAAGAGACAACAAGCAAGAATATCTGTCCTCGGACTATTACTGAGTTCAGAAAGGCACCATAACGCTTTGATAAAGGTGCTTAATCAAACATTTGTCTGGAGTAATATATCGGTGAACAAACTGGACAGAATTGTGAACCACATTACTACAGACAACTATATCACCTTTACTGATGATGAGATCCTAAAGGGAGGAATGAGATCCGTTACGGCCCTGAATATAACAACCCACTGCAAAGGGTACGTTCTTCCAAGAGTGTTAATCAACAATGGGTCAGCGTTAAATGTTTTCCCGATGGTTACATTGCAAAGGCTACCAATTGATGATTTGCATATGAAAACTTATAAGAATATTGTAAGAGCTTTTGGCGGAACAACCCGAGATGTGGTTGGAAAAATTGAAGTCTCGTTGTTGATCAGACATGTGGTTTACAATGTTGATTTTATAGTAATAGACATCAAACTGACTTATAATTGCTTGTGGGTAAGCCATGGATTCATTCTGCTGGAGCAATACAATCATCCTTACATCAGAAGCTGAAACTCGTGGTAGAAAGAAAACTGATCAGGATTGGGGAAGATGAGAATGCTTTAGAATGTTCGTTTAGAGCCTTTGAGTTCATAAATACAACCTTTATTATCGAAGGGAAGTCGATACCTCGCCCGAGGTTGTCAAACTGTACAAGGATGATTGTTCGTGAAACCTTTGGCAGAGGAGGAAGGACAAGAAAAGGATTTGAGAAGAATTTACAGAGATGCCTACGCCCAAAACCTATTCTCATGAAGAAATACCGTTTTGGACTCGGGTTTAAGCCGAACATTCAGCAAAGGCAGAGATTTGAAGCGAAGAGAATATAGAATGAGGGCTCAATTTTTGGAAGCAGAAGTTTCTGGTAAACCCATGACTTTCGCGAACCTGACTTGCATTTTCAAGTCTCGTGGGTTTCAAAATGTTGAAAAGCAGCTTGAGAAGGACAACATAGAAACTGTGAGGCTGCAGGAAGAGGAGGTTTTCAGTGAGATAATGAAGGGACTATGTCAATAGTATATTTGAAGGATCTCAGCCCGACACGTTTTTGGAAATGACTTGTCCATGCTTCCCTAGCGAAACACTAAATAATTGGACGTCAGATGATCTCCTTTTTGTTTTCAAAGCAAAGTAATGCCTAGAACCACCTTGTACTATTACCCGTGAGTATAAGGGATTTTCTGTAAAGGGCAATTATACAAGTTTACTTCAATAAAGATGCTTTCATTCTGATTCTCAAATGGCAAACATGTTTATTGCTTTTTCGCATTCCATTCTAAATATATTATTATTTTTCTTTGTAGGTCTTCAAGTACTAATTGCATGAATAATTTCAAATCCGATACTGAAATAGATCTTAAGCAGACCGTTTGTCTAATGGAAGTCAATGAGTGTAAAGATGAAACAGAATATGAAATCCTTGACGAATTACTGAGGATGGTGGAAAAAGAAGACAAACATATCTTACCTCATAAAGAAGAGATAGAAATCTTGAATCTGGGCACAAGAGAAGTTAAAGGAGGGGTAAAGATTGGTACTGCTTTCTCGCAAAACACCATACAAGAATTGGTTGATCTGTTACGAGGGTTCAAAGATGTCTTCACATGGTCTTATCAGGATATGCCAAGATTGGACACTGATATAGTGGTACACAAACTACCCATAAGACCAAAATGCAAACCAGTTCAATAGAAGATCAGAAGATTAAGACCGGAAATGGTATTAAAAATCAAAGAAGATGTACAGAAACAGATTGAGGTCGGGTTTCTCAAAGTGGCCAAATATCCATAATGGTTAGCTAATATAGTCCTAGTGCCGAAGAAAGATGGAAAGGTATGCATGTGTGTGGACTACAAAGACTTGAACAGAGCAGGCCCGAAAGATAATTTTCCGCTACCTCACATTGATATTTTGGTTGATAATACGTCAGGGCATTCATGGTTCTCTTTCATGGATGGATTTTCGGGATACAATCAGATAAAAATGAATCCTGAAGATATGGAAAAGACAACCTTCATAACCTTGTGGGGCATATATTGTTATAAAGTGATGTCTTTCGTGCTGAAGAATGCTGGGGCAACATATCAGCGAGCCACGATAACCCTTTTCCACGACATGATGCACAAATAGATTGAGGTGTACGTGGATGACATGATCGCTAAGTCCCAGATTGAGGAAGAGCATATTCAGAACTTGAGGAAATTATTACAAAGACTAAGGAAGTACCAGTTGAAACTCAATCCAAATAAGTGTACCTTTACATCAGGGAAACTCATGGGTTTTGTTGTCAACATGAGAGGAATAGAGATTGATCCGAACAAAGTGAAAGCAATTCAGAACCTTCCACCCCCAAGCTCGAGAAAGAAGCTCAAGGTTTCCTTGGAATGTTGAATTATATTTCTCGGTTCATTTCCTAATTGACCGATAAATATGATACATCTTCAGACTACTTCGAAAGAATAATCCAGAAGTCTGGGATGAGGAATGCCAAGAGACACTCGATAAATTAAAAAATATTTGACAAATACTCTGACCTTAGTAGCTCTAGTTCCAAATATACCACTTAATCTCTACTTGACGGTCTACAAGAACTCGATGGGATGTGTCCTGGGGTAACATGATGATACGGGAAAGAAAGAAAGAAAGAGCATTTTATTACTTGAGCAAGAAGTTCACGGAGTGTGAAGTGCGGTATTCTCTAATTCAAAAAATTGTGTTGTGCTTTAGTCTGGGTAACTCATAGACTCAGACAGTACTTGTTGTATCACACTACCTTGTTGATATCCCGACTTGATCTATTGAAGTTTCTGATGGAATCACCAGCGTTGATAGGAAGATTGGCTCGTTGGAAAATGTTGTCGAAATTTGACGTAATATATGTAAGTCAGAAAGCAATAAAAGGAAGTGCTATAGCCGATTTCTTGGCTAGTCGCGCTTCAGAGGATTATTAGCCCCTGGACTTTAACTTCCCAGATGAGGACGTGATGAATATCTCCATAGAAGATAATGACAAAAGAACTATTAGAAGGATGGCTTCAGGATATGTGCTTGATGGTGAAATCCTGTACAAAAGGGGTAAAGATCAGATCTTGTTAAGATGTATCAATTCTCGAGAAGCAAGAGATATCTTACTAGAAGTGTATGATGGAATTTGTGGGACACATGCAAATGGCTTTGCAATGGCCAGGAAGATAATGAGATATGGTTATTACTGGTCAACAATGGAGGAGATTGCATTGAGTATGCTAAGAAATGTCACAAGTGCCATATATATGCTGACAAGATTAATTCCCCGCCAGTACCTCATCACACAATGAATTCACCTTGGCCATTTGCTACATGGGGCATGGATGTTATCGATCAGATTCATCCCAAAGCTTTTAATGGACACCGCTTTATCTTTGTGGTCATCGATTACTTCACCAAATGGGTGAAAGCAGCTTCATATACCAATATCACAAGATCAACGGTCTATAAGTTCTTGGGGAAAAAGATTATTTGTTGTTATGGGTTGCTAGAAAGAATTATCACTCATAATGCCACTAACTTCAACAACAAGGTAATAGCAAAAGCTTGTGAGCAATTCAAAATAATACACCATAATTCAATGGCTTACCGCCCAAAGATGAATGTGACAGTGGAGGCAGCAAACAATAACATTAAAAAATCATATCGAAGACGACAGAGACTTCCAAAGATTGGCACGAGAAGTTACCCTTTGCCTTGTTCGCATATCGAACATCAGTGCAAACTTCTACAGGGGCAACCCCTTACTCTTTGGTCTATAGGAAAAAAGCAGTGCTCCCAATTGAAGTTGAAATTGGATGAAGTAAGAGGTTGCCCCTATAGAAGTTCGCAATGATGTAAAATTAGATGAAGCATAATAGGACGGGTTTGATTTGACCAGTTGAATCTTATCGAGGAAAAAAGGTTGAAGGCAATTTGTCACAGCAAGATGTACCAAAAAAGAATGATACGGGCTTATGATAAGAAAGTCTGGCCCAGAGAGTTCCGAGTGGGTGATCTAGTGCTGAAAAAGATCTTGCAAATACACTGGGATGCCCTTGGAAAATGGATGCTGATAAGTGTTCAAAAGTACTATTTTTCTTACCCTTTTTACTCATATTATTGTTAGACTTAGGCTCATATTAGTTGCATAATTAGCCATTCATGCATTAATCCATGTTTCCTTCCATCGTTGAGCTTGATTACTTAACTTGGTAGTTTTTGTGAGAAAATATGCTGCTTTGGTGTGTTTTGTGTGTATGTACAGGATCACTTGCCAAAGCAAGGCTAGAGCTAGTTGCCAGGGCAATGCATGAAGGAGATGTCGAGCTAGTTGCCAGGGCAATGCATGAAGGAGACGCCGAGCCAGTTGCCAGGGCAATTGTCGACAAAGAACAAGGTGATATGGTAGTCGAAATTGATGACTAGACAAGCCCAAGATGACGTGGAGCAAAGCTAAATCCCAAAGGAATTTGATTTTCATGAAGAGATCAAAGAATAATTAAATTCCAAGAAGATAGGAGAAGTTCTAGAAGGAATAAAATTATAATAAAGAATTATATTCTTTAAAGATAATTTAATTCCAACTTAACTTCCTCCTCAAAAAAGGACTTTGACCTAGCCCTATAAATAAGAGGCCATATCGTCAACTTGAAGGAGAGCAAGAAGAGGGAAAATTTTGACAACCCCAAGGAGAGCAAGAGGAGAGAATTTTCGACAAGCATCTAGGGCAAGAGGATTTCGACAAGCTTCATCCTTCATCTTTTACTTTCTTGTTCAATTAGGTTCATGCTAGGGATTATTTATCTTGTGTTTCTTTGGAACCTAGCCATGAACTAAATCTACTTGGCTATGGTTATTGTGTTTTCTGGTTGTGAGAAACTATTGGATTTTGTTTAGGTAATAAGAGTTTGCACTTTTCTATTCAAGGTTTATTCATTCTTGGTTCTTATTCTTGTTTGCGAGTGAATAGGGAGAGGATATCGTAACTTCATATATTTATCTAATATCGGGAGAGTTAGATTCAAGAAACGAATGAATATGATCTTTATTCAATCTATTGATGGTGAAGATTAATCCGGCTTAGGAATAAGTCAAGGATTTCAACGGCTAAGAGGAGCGCAAGATTGGTTGTTGTTCACCCTTGATTCACGCAGGGATGTATTATCAAGGCATGCACAAGTAGCTAGAGTTTCGACTTAGGGATAAGAAGAAACCATTGAAGAACGCTCTGCCGAACCTTGAAGGTTGCTGCCCAGACGCCCAAGTAGTTGCCCAACTAGTCGCCCAGGCAACCATCGATTAGTTGCCAAGGCAACCTCATTGTGCAAGTTGCCACGGCAACTGAGTTGCCCGTGCACTCTTTTACCAAGACGATCCAATCGGCTATCACACCTCAACTCACGATAACCTGGCCTATCTCTCTTATTTGTTCTCATTTATTCTTTTACTTTATTGCCCTCTAGTTTAGTTATTAGTTAAACTCCTATAATCCTTTATTTGTGTTTTTTACTTTTTACAGTGCAAGAGACTAGATTCTTTAAGTGGCACCAATCCCTATGGAGACGATATCTTTTATACTATAACTTGCAATGTGTATACTTGCACAATTGCGTAGCACTTATTACGCGCAACAAGTTTTTGGCGCCGTTGCCGGGGATTGGCAATAGCGATTTTGTTTTTGTTTTCTTGCACTTTCTTTTTAGTTTTCTTGTTTAAGATTCAAAGGGCTAACAAACTTTGGTTTTGCATTGGTATATGACCAGGGCGAGACCGACTACACCAGAATATCCCTTTGATCCAGAAATCGAACGAACCTTACAAAGACTTAGACGAATGATAAGAGTAGCAATGGCTAATCAAGACGGCAATATGAATCAAGATGTTCCAGTAGGAGGAGGAGTGATTCTTGCATGAAACAGAACTATTCGAGACTATCTTGAAGAAGATCTTGATGGACTTAATCCAGAGTTGTCGCTTTGAAATTGAAGCCGACCACTTTGAGTTAAAACCGGTAATGTTTAATATGATCAACACAATTGGTTAATTTGGCGGCTCAAAGAATCGAAGATGCTGCGGCAACATCTGAAATCTTTCCTCGAGATTTGCAACTCGTTCAAAATACACGGAGTCACCCCGATGTCTTACGATTAAGACTATTCCCCTATTCTTTGAGGATAGGCGAAAGCATAGTTGAATAGCATTTTCGCCGGATCAATAGCATCTTGGACCGATCTTTGTCGTGATTTTTTTTGCTCGGTTTAATCCTACAAATTTGGTGATAAGCTTCGTAACGACATTACTTCTTTTCGGTGGCGGATGATGAATCCATGTACAAGGCTTGGGAGCGATATAGAGAACTTCTACACAAATGCCCCTACACGGATTCGGTGTGGACTCAAGTAACAATGTTTTACAACGCTGTGAATACACCAACAAGGATGATGCTAGATGCCTCAGCAAACGGAATACTTCTATATAAGTCACCGGATGAAGCAATGCAAATTTTAAACAGGCTGGCCAAGAATGATTATCAATTCCCTCTACTAGAAGAGGAGGAGTTAGGCGCCAAGCCACAATACATGAACTAGGATCATCGATTCAATTTCGACACAATTGGCCACTTTAACCAAGATGGTCGAACATGCAAAAACCAAACAACACACATGAGGTCAAGGTAATGGATTCTTTTTGTGAGTTATGTGGTGATAACCATGATTCTTCCGAATGTATGCACGAGAATCCCGAATCAAGCTTCTATGTGGGAATTACAATCGGAACAACAATGTGATGTCCAATACATACAATCCAGCTTGGAAGAAGCACCGAATTTTTCATGAAGTAATCCCAACAATGCTTTAAACCGGAACAATCAGAATGCACAAGCATCGGGATTCCAGAGAATATGCCACGGCGATGAGTTGCCGCAACAATAACCGACAACATCTAGTTCTTTGGAAAATTCTCTAAATGCTTTTATGATGAAAACTGAATCTTATATGGTGAGAATAGTAACTTCATAAAAAGAACTGATGCTTTTATTAACAGGACCGAGATGAGATTGCAAAACCAAGAGGCGGCAATCAAATCATTGGAAAATCAAGTCGGATAGTTTGCTCAAAATCTGAATACTAGACCGCAAGGAGGTTTACCTAGTGATACTGAAGTCGCAAGAGGAACTGGCCATGAGCAATGTAAGGCAATCACCACTAGAAGTGGCCAACAACTTAGAGAGGCTCAAACCCGCTCATCAAACAAAACTCCACAAAAAGATCAAGACGAACCTAGCGGCAAAGCCTCAGATGTTGAACCAGGAATTGCCTCGGCAACCGACAATAAGGATGCTTCGGCAACTTGTAATAAGCATGCCTCAGCAACCCCAATTGATTACGCCTCGACAACTCCAGTTGTCCAGGCAATGCCGTCAATCAGGTTCCAAACCAATGAAAGGATCGAAGATATTCGACTTCCACCACTATTCCCACAAAGGTTGAAGCGACAAAAGCAAGAATACCAATTCAAGAAGTTTCTTGATATCCTAAAGCAAGTCCACATCAACTTGCCATTGGTGGAAGAAATTGAACAATTGCCAAACTATGCCAAGTTTCTTAAAGACATTGTGTCCAAGAGAACAAGGCTAGGAGAGTTTGAAACAGTTGCCGCAATAGAGGGATGCATGGCAATGTTGCACAATCGTATGCCACCCAAGTTGAAGGATCCCGGAAGTTTCACAATACCCTGTTCTATTGAAATTCATTATGTCGGGAAAGCATTATGTGACCTTGGGGCTAGCATAAACTTGATGCCTAAATCGGTTTTCCAGAAACTAGGAATCGGGAAGGCAAGACCTACAACAGTTATGCTACAGCTAGCCGACAGATCCTATGTACATCCAAAAGGAAAATCGAGGATATACTGGTAAAAGTTGATAAATTTATTTTTCCCGCTGACTTTATTGTTTTGGATTGTGAAGCAGATGAGCATGCACCCATCATTCTCGGGAGACCATTCCTAGCAACAGGGAGAACCTTGATCGATGTTGAAAAAGGAGAACTCACAATGAGGGTGAATGACCAGCAAGTTAAACTAAATGTGTTCCAAACACTAAGGCATGCCGATGATCCAGAAGAATGCCAACTTCTTCATGCCATGGCAGAGTTTAACTTCGACGAGGAATTTAGTTGCCTCGGCAACTACATTGCCGATCAAGAGGAACCTGAGGAGTATGAAGAACCGGTCGATGAGGAACAACAAGAAGAGGCAAATTGGCTAGTCAATCGACCAGGTACATGCTTTGAACCACTGGATTACTCAGGTAAGGAAGGTAAGCTCAAAAAACCCTCTATTGAACAACCATCGATTCTTGAGTTGAAACAATTGCCAGAGCAACTAAAATATGCATACTTAGGAACCAATAATACATTGCCTGTAATTATTTCTTCTAAGTTACAGCCTGAGCAGGAAAAGAAGCTGATCAAGATGTTGAAGCTACACAAAAAGGCAATAGTGTGGACAATTGCCGACTTGAAGGGAATTAGCCCGGCAGTGTGCATGCACAAGATTTTGTTGGAAGATGATCACAAACCTTCAATTGAGGCCCAGATGAGACTGAATCATGCCATGAAAGGGGTTGTAATGAAAGAAATCATTAAGTGGCTTGACGCCGACATTATATACCCTATCTCTGATAGTACATGGGTAAGTCCGTAACAATGTGTACCGAAAAAGGGAGGTATAACAGTGGTAAGTAATGAAAACAATGAACTCATTCCAACCAGGACTGTGACCGGTTGGAGGGTTTGTATGGATTATCAAAAGCTAAACAAAGCCACTAGGAAATATCACTTCCCATTACCCTTTATTGATCAAATGCTTGACCGTCTTGCAGGTAAACCCTTTTATTGTTTTCTTGATGGTTATTCAGGTTACAATCAAATTGCCATAGCACCAGAAGATCAAGAAAAGACAACCTTCACATGCCCATACGGTACTTATGCTTTCCGAAGAATGTCGTTCGGATTGTGTAACGCCCCGGCAACCTTCCAAAGATGCATGATGGCACTCTTTTCAGACATGGTCGAAGACTTCCCTGAGATCTTCATGGATGATTTTTTTTGTTTTCGGTAATGACTTCGACAGCTGTCTCGGCAATTTAGAGAGGGTGTTGGCAAGATGTGAAGAAACTGATTTAGTCCTCAATTGGGAGAAATGACATTTTATGGTAGATGAAGGAATAGTGCTCGGCCACAAAATTTCATCCAAGGGAATTGAAGTAGACAAAGCCAAGGTGGACGTGATCGAGAGATTACCCCCACCAAGTTTGGTTAAAGGAATTTGAAGCTTTCTTGGACATGCAGGTTTTTACAGGAGGTTCATTCATAATTTTTCTAAAATCACTAAACCCTTGTGCAATTTGCTTGAACAGGATAAAATCTTCGATTTTGATGATTCTTGCACCGAAGCATTCGAAACCCTAAAGAAAAAGCTTACCTCGGCACCCATTTTCGTTCCACCAGATTGGACGCTACTTTTTGAGCTCATGTGTGATGCAAGTGATTTCGCGGTAGGAGCAGTCCTAGGCCAACGCACAGGTAAGACCTTCCATGTGATATACTATGCTAGTAAAACTCTTAATAGTGCTCAAGTGAATTACACAACAACGGAGAAAGAGTTACTAGCTGTAGTTTTCGCATTTGACAAGTTCCAATCCTATTTGATTGGTACAAAGGTAATTGTTCATACGGACCATTCGGCAATCAAATATCTATTTGCTAAAAAGGATGCCAAACCTCGTTTGATTCGTTGGATATTACTTTTACAAGAATTTGATATTGAAATTAAGGATAGGAAAGGAACAGAAAACCAAGTGGCCGACCACTTATCACGTTTAGAACGCAATAGGGAGGAGGACGCGGATCTAGAGATATGCGATGCATTCTCGGATGAACAACTTTTAGTTGCCTTGGAAACCATGGACGCGCATGTCTCGGCAACCCTCGACGCCTCGGCAACCATGGACGCGCACGCCTTGGCAACTCTCGACGTCGCAGCAGCCTTTCACGTGCACGTCTCGGCAATTTTGGGAGCAGTCACCACGGCAGCACATGCCTCGGCAATACCCTGGTATGCGGATTTAGTTAATTTCCTTATTTGTGGTATTTTACCTTATGGCATTACTCACCAATGGAAGAAGCGGTTCCGCCATGATGCTAAGCATTACTTTTGGGACGAGCCTCTTTTGTTTAAACAATGTGCAGATTAGGTTATACGCCGATGTGTCCCTAAAGAAGAGCAACAGAATATTCTCCGGCAATGCCATTCTTCACCCTATGGAGGATATTTTGGAGGAACTCGTATCGTGGCCAAAGTTTTGCAATCCAGTTTTTATTGGCCAACATTGTACAAAGATGCCCAAGACTTTTACAAGCAATGTGATCGTTGCCAGAGGACGGGCAATATCTCTAGACGACATGAGATGCCGCTCCAGAACATCATCGAGGTGGAATTGTTCGATGTATGGGGGATCGATTTTATGGGACCTTTCCCATCTTCATTCGGTAACCTCTACATTCTACTTGCCGTCGACTACGTGTCTAAATGGGTTGAGGCAGCTGCAGTTCCCAACAACGATTCCAAATCGTGCAACAATTCTTGTAGGAAAACATATTTACACAGTTTGGGATGCCGAGAGCAATTATCAGTGACGAAGACAAGCATTTTGACAACAGACTAATTGCCAAGATGTTGCAACACTTCGGCATATCATACAAGATCGCCACGGCATATCACCCATAAACCAACGGGCAAGCAGAAATTTCCAATCGGAAATTGAAGGGTATACTCGAGAAAGCTGTAAATCCCTCTATGAAGGATTGGTCATTAAGACTAGATGACGCACTTTGGTCATATCGTACTGCATTCAAAACACCCTTAGGTATGCCCCCTTCCGACTTGTCTATGGCAAAACATGCCACCTACCGGTGGAAATCGAACACAAGGCATACTGGGCAATCAAGACCGTGAATATGGATTAGGAAAGTGCCGGACAAAAGCGTTTGTTGGACCTCAATGAGATAGAAGAATTTCGTGCACTCACCTATAAAAATGCACGAATCTACAAGGAGAAAACAAAGCAATGGCATGATAAGAAACTACTGCCACGACAATTCATGCCAGGGCAACTAGTTCTCTTATTCAATTCTCGGCTAAAACTTTTAACGGGAAAGCTGAAATCAAGATGGTCAGGACCATTCGAAGTTGTCAAACCATTCTCCCATGGTGCCGTGATAATCAAGTCCATCACTGACAAACATGAATTCAAAGTTAATGGACAAAGATTGAAACACTACAATGGTGCCCATGTGGAACGTAACAAAGAAGTGGTCAACTTAGGAGATGCATGAGCATGCTCTCCCTTTGATATTTTATTTTTATTTTTATTATTTTCGATTAATTTTTTTCGAACTATTTTTTTTATTATTTCTGATTATTATTATTATTTTTTAGGATAGATTTTCTTTTTTTTATCTTTTTAAGTTTAAGAATTCCTTTACACATCTTTATTTATTTTCTTTTATTAGTCTATCTTTAATTTTAATCCTTATTTGATTTGTCTTTGAATTGTAGGAAAATAGTTCAAGATAAAGACGAATTTTAATCCAAGAAGGAAAACATCTTCAACAAGGAAATTAATGGGCTGAATCTAAGGCTTAATAAAGCCTCCAACTTACCCTAATCAAACCCCCTTGCCGTCACCCTTCCCCTAACCCAAAACCATCTTTTTTCGTCTTCCCCTAATCCCACCCACCATATTCATCACCTATTTTTTTCTATAAAAACCCATCACCCTTAACCTATTCCTATTTTTTTATCTTGCAACTCTTTAGTTTCTTTTATTTTCTTTGTTTTTACAAAACTCACAACCAAGATCATCCATGGCATCCAAAATTAAATTTTTAGTTCATCCAAGTTCCTCCAAAGAACCAAGATACAAGAAGTTTGCTACACCGGTGGTTCAAGAAAGATTTCACTCCAAGTTTGAAAGCCGGAAGATTCAGGAAGAACAAGGCTTTGAATACTCCAACTCTCATCAAGATTTCGGCCTTGAACCATTCATCTTCGAGAGGATTGCACATCAAAAGTGGCAAATCTTTTGCCATCAACCGGAACCGGGCAACATCTCATGGGTAAGAGAATTCTATGCTCACTCACCTAACCCGGATAATCTTTATGTTTTTGTTCATGACAAGGCCATACTCATAAGCCCCGAAAACGTCAACACCTTTTACGGGCTTTACATTGAGAATAACGAGCATCAAGCCTTCGTTGATCAAATCACGCCCAACCAACTCGACAAGGTGCTTCAAGAACTCACTCAGCCGAGAACTCATTGGAACGACGGTAAATACAAGGGCACGGTAAATCGCCTTCGGCTTAAACCCGAGGTAAAACTATGGAATAAGTTTGTTAAAACTTCTTTAATGCCCATCAGCACAATACTATTGTTGATATACCACGTCTTTTGCTCATACATTCTATTTTGCATAATCGCATCATTAGCATTGGAAAAATTATTTGTGATGAGATTTTTGTATGTAGCTCAAAAGATAAGGGTTATCTTTTCTTCCCTTGCTTAATTTCTAATCTTTGCAAGGAGATGCATGTCCCAAGTGAGTCCACCGATGAAAAGGCCCTACCAAAGTCCAGTTGGAATCAAGCACAAATTTGAAAGCTAATGGGAGAAACACCGGGAAAATCTTCAAGGTCTCCAATTGCCGCGGCAACTCCTGCCGCCCCGACAATCCCTAATGCCCAAGCACCTAACGCCCGGGCAACTCGGCCATCAACCCCGGGACACTTTGAAGCACTCTTGCAACCATTGACAAGCCACCTAAGGCAAATTGAAGACCGGCAACTAATGTTCATGTGGTACATGAAGGAGCACAACAATGCCATCACCCAAGTCATCCTAGAAAAGTACCCGGACAGTAGCGTCTCGTTCCCAATCTTTTCTGTCGAGATCCTTGCCCCGGCACCCAATGAAGTAGTCGACATGCCAACCATAACAGATGATGTTGCGGCAACCTACATCGTGGCTACACAAGCTGATGCCACGGTAACCAACCCTGAAGATGCCACGGCAACCAAAGCTAAAGACATCACGGCAACCACTGCAAAAGCCAAAGGTAAAGCACCTATGCCCGAATCAACTCCTACGGAATCATTTTCTAATTTTTCAGATTCGGATGAGTCATCCATTGCACCAACAAAGACTGCATCAATTGAATCCTCCAAGCAAAAAGCCAATGACACTGATGAAGAGGACGATGAGGACAACCCCGTACGAGGATCGATTCCACCACCGGCAACAAGAAAACAACCATCACGTTCAAGTAAGAGAATCAAGACGCCGACCAAAAGGAAACTAATCATCCACGATGACGAACTCTCAGAGTAAGTCCTCGTTTGTATTTTATTTTTCGTTATTTTTATTTTTCTTTAATGCATGCATGAGGACAATGCCTCACTCGAGTTTGGGGGGGATTGTTATTAGTAGTTACCATGTTTAGTTACATTCATCTTAAGTATTACATTTAGGATACATAAATTGCTTGCCATGCCTTTAGTTGGAACAAGAATTGCCTAGATTTGACGAATATTCGATGATGACTTTGCCAATTCACTTAATTGATAGAATTTTTATTTTAGGATAACCATGGAAAAACTTAGAATTTTACTATGATGCTAAATTTTATGAAACACTGTTGTGGTTTGATTGATTTAAGGAATTCTAGTGAACTTAGGTTGATAATTAACAAATTGGGGGATTAGAATAAAAATTTTGATCGCTAGAGGTGCCCGACACCGGCTCTGGTCGAATAAAACTAAAAACAAAACACTAGAGGTGCCCAAAACTGGCTCTAGTTAAAACATGTTAAAAGGAACCCAATGAAGTAATTTGAAAACCTCTTGTTTGCATAGAATCCGAAAAATCAACTTGCACACAACTCCGCACACACTCAAAATCATTATAGTTTGATTCCGAGTAACTCCTAAGTTTTCCGAAAAATGAAAAGCCAATCATACTTTGTGCCCCGGTTCTGAGAATTGAAATCAAGTTCAAAGCTAAGTTTATGAAAATTGAAGTCTTGGCAGGTAATTATCAGTTTGCATTGCTTGAGGACAAGCAATAGTTTGAGTTTGGGGTGTGATAAGTGTTCAAAAGTACTATTTTTCTTACCCTTTTTACTCATCTTATTGTTAGACTTAGGCTCATATTAGTTGCATAATTAGTCATTCATGCATTAATCCATGTTTCCTTCCATCGTTGAGCTTGATTACTTAACTTGGTAGTTTTTGTGGGAAAAGATGTTGTTTTGGTGTGTTTTGTGTGTATGTACAGGATCACTTGCCAAAGCAAGGCTAGAGCTAGTTTCCAGGGCAATGCATGAAGGAGATGCCGAGCTAGTTGCCAGGGCAATGCATGAAGGAGGCGTCGAGCCAGTTGCCAGGGCAATTGTCGACAAAGAACAAGGTGATATGGTAGTCAAAATTGATGACTAGACAAGCCCAAGATAACGTGGAGCAAAGCTAAATCCCAAAGGAATTTGATTTCCATGAAGAGATTAAAGAATAATTAAATTCCAAAAAGATAGGAGAAGTTCTAGAAGGAATAAAATTATAATAAAGAATTATATTCTTTAAAGATAATTTAATTCCAACATAACTTCCTCCTCAAAGAAGGACTTTGACCTAGCCTTATAAATAAGAGGCCATATCGTCAACTTGAAGGAGAGAAAAAAGAGGGAAAATTTCGACAACCCCAAGGAGAGCAAGAGGAGAGAATTTTCAACAAGCATCTAGGGCAAGAGGATTTCGACAAGCTTCATCCTTTATCTTTTTCTTTCTTGTTCAATTAGGTTCATGCTAGGGATTATTTATCTTGTGTTTCTTTGGAACCTAGCCATGAACTAAATCTACTTGGCTATGGTTATTGTGTTTTGTGGTTGTGAGAAACTATTGGATTTTGTTTAGGTAATAAGAGTTTGCACTTTTCTATTCAAGGTTTATTCATTCTTGGTTCTTATTCTTATTTGCGAGTGAATTGGGAGAGGATCTCATAAATTTATCTATTTATCTAATATCGGGAGAGTTAGATTCAAGAAACGAATGAATCTGATCTTTATTCAATCTATTGATGGTGAAGATTAATTCGGCTTAGGAATAAGTCAAGGATTTCAACGGCTAAGAGGAGTGCAAGATTGGTTGTTGTTCACCCTTGATTCACGCAATGATGTATTATCAAGGCATGCACAAGTAGCTAGAGTTTCGACTTAGGGATAAGAAGAAACCATTGAAGAACGCTCTGTCGAACCTTGAAGGTTGCTGCCCATACGCCCAAGTAGTTCCCCAACTAGTCGCCCAGGCAACCATCGATTAGTTGCCAAGGTAACCCCGTTGTGCAAGTTGCCACGGCAACTGAGTTGCTCGTGCACTCTTTTACCAAGACGATCTAATTGGCTATCACACCTCAACTCACGATAACCTGGCCTATCTCTCTTATTTATTCTCATTTATTCTTTTACTTTATTGCCCTCTAGTTTAGTTATTAGTTAAGCTTCTATAATCCTTTATTTGTGTTTTTACTTTTTACAGTGCAAGAGACTAGATTTTTGAAGTGGCACCAATCCCTGTGGAGACGATATCTTTTATACTATAACTTGCAACGTGTATACTTGCACAATTGTGTAGCACTTATTACGCGCAACAGATGCCTATCTGGGAGGGGCCTTATATTGTTAAAAAGGCTTTCTCTGGAGGAGCATTAATTCTAACTAAGATAGACGAAAAAGAGTTTCACAAACCAGTGAACTCTGATTCAGTCAATAAATATTATGTTTGAAGAGTAAAAAGAGATTGAAAAAAGAAAAAAGTAAAGAAAATCAGAGTGAAAGCCCGAAAAGTGCACTTTGCAAAATGAAAATATCTATGGTGAAAACCCGAAAAGGGCACCATTGATATAAAAAAGAGATAATGAAGTGAAAAAGAAAAGGGGGTTCAATATGAAAACTCGCAAAGAGCATCTTGAAACCAAAGCAGGATCTGGGTTGAAAACCCGTAAAGGGTGGCTCAGATGTGTTGAGAATAGGCATTCGACAATTCAAACCTCTCAGATACTTGGTATTTCAAATGGATTTCATATTTGTAGACATTTTGACAATATTCGAAGTCTGTTGGACAAGGGTTTGAACCCAAAGCAATGTTTAGTCAATGGGATTGCAGAATCCCTCATGTGGTGAATACTTGGGGAGCTAAATTTGTTTCTTCATTTTGTTATTTTAGTTTGCTATGAATTTTCAAATCTCATTGTATTCCTGCTTATGAGCCTCAATAAAATTCATGAATTCTCTTCCGAGCTTTCTTTTATTTCTGAAGCATCTTGCAAGTAAACTAGTAGAATTCATTAAAAGCGGAAGATTTCTTGGTATTACTATGTTTTGAAAGATGCAGGTGAACTTTAGCACTCGTGGATATTGAAGAAGAGTGTATAAAGTAAAGAAAGTGTTGAATCTCACACCGAAAAGTACACAGAAATGTAAGAATGATAAAGCAATGGATCAAGTATAGAGGCTTCAGGAGTCCTCAGACAATGTGCAACCTGGAACTGTTAATGACAACAAAGTCTGCCACACGAAGAACAATGGTTTTTTTATCTCTATGTTCATGCTGGTATGATGGGAACCGCAAGGCCAACATATTATTATGTAATCTTGGATCAGGTTGGCTCTTCAGTTGATGATCTGCATGAACTTGTCCATTCTCTGTCCTATGTGTATCGAAAGAGCACCATTTCTATTTGTCATTGCTCCTATTTGCTATGCTCACTTGGCAGTATCTCAGTTTGGACAGTTTATGAAGTTTGAGGATGCCTTTGAGATATCGCCGAGCCATAGTGGTATTACTACACCTAGGGTCGTTACTGTCCCTTAAATTCCCAAATTGAATGAGAATGTTCATAACTCCATGTTCTTCTATTAAAAAAGAAAATTTGAACCGTCGTTTTGCAAAGGCTCCGAAATTTGGCAAAAATTTAACATTATTCAAGAGTATGCTTGCTTCGGACCTTTTAATTACCAAGTTTTTGGGTGGTTACAGTGTTATGTAAACATGAATGGTTGTTGAAAGGTCAAGGTCCACTTCTCTAGTGACGTGATCGGCCTGGTTAAATGTCTTTCAAAAAAACAAAAACAAGAAGAAAAACAAGAAAAAAGAAAAAGAAGAAAAAGAAGAAAAAAAGAGGAAAAACCAACCAAAGTGAAAAGTCGAAAGGGCACTTTGAGAAAAGCAATCTAAAGTGAAAACCCGGAAATGACGCTTTAGAGCAACATACTAGAAACGTAGAATGAAGGTCTCAAAGGCTAATCCTGAATGTGAGATGAAGTGTTAAAGCCAACCAGGAGTCAACGAGGAAGCCTAATGAAGAAAAGCCAGACGGGTCTTTTAAGAGGCGAAAACTACCTAATTAATCTCAATATTCTAAAGTTCATGCATCATACATACAAATTAGGATCATGATAACTCGCATACAAGCATTTTTAATCTGTTTTCACAGGAACTGAGAAAAGATCAAAGAACTCCTAATATGAAGAGTTCGCTCAACAAAGATATAATTCCTAATGTGAAGAGCTCACCCAGCAAAGATAGAGATCCTAATGTAAAGAGTTCGCACAGCAAAGATAGAGCTCCTAATGTGACGAGTTCACCCAGCAAAGATAGAGCTTATAATGTGAAGAGTTCGCCGACTAAGACAGAATTCCTAATAAGAAGAGTTCGCCTAGCAAAAATACAGATTTCCAAATAAGAAGAGCTTGCCAGTTCATCACCGCTGAAGAGAAAAGGATCAGCTTCGTCAAGAAGAATGAGCAGGTTCATAAGAAGAACTAGTTCAAATTTCACAGTCGACTTTGGTAAAAAGATTGGGAAGTTCGTAATAAGAAGAGCTTGTTCAAGCCTTCTAGAAAGGAGAAAGGAGTGAAAGTTCGTAAAGAGGACCTTATAGCTCAGAGCAACAGTCGGCAAGCATGGACAAAATTCGTGTCTTTTCAGTCTTTGTCCCATTCCTGCTCCACAACAATGAGCAAAGAGGGGCAGCTGTAATACCCGTATTTTTTCTGGGGTACATATATATTATATATTTCCTTATAAATAAAACCAAAAGAATATTAAATTAATAAATAAATATAAAGCCCAATAAGTAAATAAATAAACCCATAAAGTTATTTCAGCCCAATAAATGTCTATTTACAATAGATAAAGCCCAAAGATACAAGACAAGACCCAAATTCTAAATCTAATAAAACTCTTTGACAGCCCAAAAAAACCAGATATCCAATTTTCCCGCTTAAAAACTACCACGTGGCAGGCACCCATTGGTCCAAAAGCCTATCACACGGATAATGGTCTTCTTGGCTGTTGACATCATGTATGTGACGTCAGTGATGACGTCATGGCGTATTGTTTTATATAAAGGATGAGAGAGAAAAGTCAAAAAAATTAATGGCGCAATTATTATCCTAATAATTAAAGAGGGAGAAAATTCAAAAAGGCTTACCTAGAATATTAGAAGTCATCGGGATAACTAGAAGTCGCCGAAGAAGATGATCGGAACAGTCGCATCTTCATTGGAAATCGTCCGAAGGTATAACTTTAATTCCTCTTCTATTTTCCTACAGCAAAACACCAAAACACTATATTAGTGTTTTAAATGGTAAATACAGTAGCAAAACAAAAAAGAACAAAAAAATAGAAACGAAAATGCGACTTATCTTTGTTTGGCCGTCGGTGAGGGTTTAAAGGCATGGATAAGTCAAAAATAAGTGGATTTGGGTTCGGTTAGTTAGATTTATGTGGGGAAGAGGGGTGATTCTGATGAATCGAACCTTAGATCTAGGTTTAGGATGGTGAACCCGTTTTTTTTAGAGTTTAGGGTTTTGGTGTGGCAGAGATATGGCGTCCGAAAATCACCTTGCGGCGGCTGGTGCTGCTTATGGCCGTAGGGATTCGAATCTCAGTGGCCAGCAAACACCAAAGTGTGGCAGGAAACGGAGTCAAAAGACAGTTATGGTGGCAGAACTAAGTCGGTGTTCTTGGTGTTCACCATGTGCTTGAAGAACAAGGATGAACACCAAGCAAAAGCTTGGTGTTCTGATCGAGTATGAGTGAGGATTTCTGGGTTTTGGTTGTTTGTGTTCAGAGGATTTGGGAAAGTAAAAAAGGGGGAAATCCAAAAATGGAGAAAAAAATAAAGTTGATATCCGAATGGGGCCTTTTATAGGCGTTCTCCGCGGGCTCTAAGGCCCGCGAATCCCCGCAAACCCCCGCGAGTCCCCAGATAAAGCTTGCTCCCTTCTTTCTCTTTTCTCCTAATCCAGCTCTTGAGTTTTTATATCTTTCAATTTAATCCCTATTTCCTTGTAATTTGGTTCTTCAATTCTAATATTAATTCAGTTTGGTCCTAAATTTCCTTTGTTAATACGTTGATTAATGTTTGATTAATGCATGGTTTTAAATATGGCATATAGTATATTGTTAGATGATTAAATTCATTTAGGTATAATTGATAGAGCCTTAGATACTAAGTCCCTTAATTAGGAGTTAAATAATTAAAATAGGTGAGATCATTGTAGTAAATAAATCAGTATTAAAAGGGAAACTTTTAAGTTCTAATTTGAGTAGTGTCTCATTGAAATGAGATATTATTCAAGAGGGCTTTTAAGTTGATCATTTTAATTTAGAATATGAAATTAACTTAGTTGATTAAATTAGAGCCTTAATTAGGGTTAGAACTTAAATTATTAAATTCACTGATTAAATTAGGAATATTGTTCAATTTAGGCTTTTAATATGAGTAGTGCTCAAGCAATTGGGTGTTATTTCATAAATGCCCTAAGTTTAATAATATTCATAGTTTTTAAATAATTTAATTAATTAGAGCCCTTTAAGTTAGAGCTTAAAATTGACAAGATAATAACCGGCCATGCATTCAAACCTTTTATGTTTGGGATATATTTTTGAATATGAATCAAGGTGGCCTAAAGTAACTAGGTGCTTCTAATATCATATTTGTTCAAAATATATATTTCCTTATAAAAGGATATCTCCATTTAGAACTAAAATCCATTCAATAATTATGGTTAAATTAAATTCAAATTATTATCTGAAATGCTAAAATGCCACGTAAAATTAAAAGGTACCGACAACGGGTGTTTGTGCGGGTGCTTATTCTTCCCCGCACGTAATCGACTCCCAAACCCAGATTTTAAAGAAACGAATCTATGGTTGTTTTATGGTGTCCGATCCACCAAAGTGATCGATGATGACTCCAAATATTTTTTAAGATTAAATAAAAGGAAAATCAAATTCTCATGGTAAATCAAATAAAAACCTAGTTTAATTAGAAAATTAAATTTTCAAGATAAAATGAATAAAAATGATTAAACTCCTAATTTTCCAAGCTTAATCGTCAGGCTATTTTCACACCCCCCGTTAAAAAATGGTCACAACAGCTTTCATTTGATACTTATTTTATTCCATTTGATGCACACTTGTTTATGAACTCCAATTCCTAAATCAAGAGTTTTTGTGCAATTAAGGATCTATATGTGAAATTAGATTGATTCTAAGCTATATGGTAATTTTTAAGTAATTTTTAGAGCTTCAAAACACCAAAGCCTAATCCTTTTAAGATTAGGAATTTCATGTCTTTTGGTTAAGGTTTTCTATTTGTTAAGAATGTATAACTTGATAAATTAAGGTTTATATAGTATTAAAGTGTCTTTGAAATTTGGTTTATCAAAGAGTAATTATGTTTAAACTTAATGTTAAACTGATAAATGGAGCAAAATTTCAGCCTAGTGAATTCTGCTCAAGAATTTGTACACTGGCAATGAGTTTAATAATTCACAGAAAATATTATAGGCAACATTAAAGAATGATTTTTATATGTACAAAACCGTGTGTGAATCTAGTATCATTTTCAACAAACAGTGATCGATTCTGATCTGTATATCAAAAGATATGAATATTTGAGTAAGTAAAGGTCATGAAAATAGGGTAGCAATTTGCCCCTAAATCTACATCAACAGTGACTTTAGAAATTCATTATAAATTGTATAAGTGGAACTAAAAGCTATAATTTATATGGTTTAAAGGTTATTTAGTCTGGTTTCGTTTAAAACAAGCAAAATCTAATTTTGATGTATAGAACATCTTATAGAAATATTTCTTTAAGAACAGTGCAAGCTCCCTAGTATATGGAATGATATGTTTCTTTATTGTTTGGTTAGAGAATATGGAAATGAAGGAAACTACAAATTGGGAGAATGAGGAAAAAGGTCGCTAAGCTTGGATTGAGGTGAGTGTAGTTCATTGTCTCGAATGACACGGTGTCATTCTGATCTCTGTTTCCTATGTATCTAACGTATCTGCACATGATCATTTTGCATATGGCTCACATAGAGCACTTGGATGGTTATATTTATGGCATGGCATCTTGGGTAAGTTCTTTGGTTACCCTTGCATTGCATATTCATTGTTGCGTTGCTATGAAATGAAACGATAGAATGAGGTAAGCTTGTAAACTTTGTTATGAAGCTTTGAAATAAATTATGATCTCTAATGCAATAAAATACTATAAAATGCTTTGTTCACCTATGAACTTATATCCTCTGGAGCTAATAGCTCACTTATGCCATAAGATTGCTCTCCTAATGTTAAAGCATAAAATGTATAAGTTACCTATAAAATGGAAGTCCTTGGACACTTTGGCATGGTACTTGGTATATTGAGACTATGGTCCACGGGCTACGGCTCAGGGATGACAACCCCATATTGTGATATATTGGCGATAGTAAGAGGGAGGTGATAGAGGTGAAGAGGAGATTGATTGATATGTTCTAACACTAGCCATTGCTTTGTGCTTTGTTTTATGTGTAACAGGGACCAATGTTAACTATGTCCAATGTGATCCAAGGTAAATATTGTTAAAATGCACGAACTCAGATATGAACTCTAATGAGAACTCCGATAAGAGCTCCGATGGAATCTCGATAAGTTATGATAAGTGTAAGACATTAAAGAAAATGCAAAAGTACGTCCTACGCAAGCTTTGAAAACTCTTGAACTTTGATAAATCTTTCATAAAACAAAGCTAACATAAGATATGACTTTGAGGAATAAGATTGAACTATACCGTCCTTAACTTATGTGCATTGAATTACATCATATGCCCTATTTACATTGATTCATATCATCATTTATTAATTGAAATATTTATATGTCGTGTGTCTTAAAGGTCACTACCTCACTAAGCTATGTAAGCTTACTCTGTTTTATTGCATACATTTTAGGCTACTTGTCTTTGTAGTAATTGGGTCGTGCCAGAGAAGTTGCAAGTCATCCTTTTAAACATTGAGTAATGTACCCTTTTTCCTAACTCCTAGTGGTGGCATATGAACTTCGGTTTTCATGATGCATTCTAGCATTCCATGCTTTGTCTGAAGTTTGTTAAGTTTGCTTGCTATGCTTGCTAAGTTTGTAATATGTCTAGTAAGTCAAATATCATGGTTGGTATGATATGTTATGTGCTTTATGTTTTGGTATGTACATGCATATGTGATTGATATGGTTTAGTAGGTTGTTACGAATATGAATTCAGAAAGATCATGTATGATTGGTATAGAAGATGCTTATAGTACCTTGTACATAATAGCCAATGCTATCGTATTCTTTGATGGATTGTGAATAAGTATAAGTTAAAGTGCAATAGTAAGTGATTCGATTATGGGTAAGCATAGATGGGTAAGCCTTGTTATGAATATGTGTTACCTCCTCAAAAGTATTATTTTTCATGCCTATTTTGATATGCTTTTGCTTGTTTTTTAGTACATTTAGTTGCATTAGCTTATTAGAATCATGCATATACATCAAGGAGTTAGTAGGCTGCCTATGCCAGTGTGATGAATTATTTTTATGGCCTTTTTGTAGGTTGGCAGGGTGTTTGGCAGGAGAAATGAACGCAGGACGCAGTTAGAAATGCCAAGATGAATGCCAAATGCTGTGGGCACGAAAGGATCAGAGGTGTGCCAAGCATATGTTGGCATGAGGTGTGCCAGCAGCCATGCCAAGAGAGGAAGAACCTCCGAAAAAATAGGATACACTCAGGCTCCTTAAAAATCACATTTGGACAGCCTTCAAAAAATAGCGGATAAGGTGATGCCAAACTGTGTTGACAAGGTCGTGCCAAGCTCGTGTGCTAGGATGTCCATAGCATGATGACATCAGCCCTAGCTTGATAAGCTATCACATCGATCAGATGAGGCTTATCTCTTATCCATGGAGCATTTCAAATCTCAAATGAAGAGAGTTATCCTAATCCCTTCCCTTGAACGCCTATATATACACAGCCCGATCAAGCATTGAAAGAGGACAATTGACACATAGAAGAGGAGACGAGAGGTGGTCAGAGTGCAGTGTTAGAGCGGGGAGTGATAGTCAGTGCAACCGAGAAATGGTGGTTCAAATTTTTGGCTGAGAGCATGGTGTGGAGGGCTGCATCGAGAGACCCATCTGCCTATTCCCTTGGCAAAAGTTGTTTTTCATTGGTTTTTATTATGATGGTGATGTTAAAAACGTTTGTTGGTTTGTTGGTTAACCCCCACACCATGAACTAATTTAATAGTTTGTGGGGGGATGTTTTGGTTTTAAACGTTGGCTTTTATGCCTTAGTTCCTTTATAATAATTTTGCTTTTGGCAAAGTTTGTCTGTTTTTGCATACTTTAATTTTTCCTAAGCATTGTGCCAAAGCGAGAGCTGGCACAGTTAGCTTATTGCCTTCCAATATCTTAACAAACTTGTGTTAGCAACGATCAAGTTGTTGAACACTTGGAAGAGAAACTTCGAGAGAAGTCATTCAAGTAGATGAACTTACTTCAGAACTGAAATCTACCCCTACGGAGTATAGATTGGTTTAAAATCAAATTGGTTTAAGGAAAACATACACTATAGAGATATAGGGGTTTTTACTTGGCCAATTTATGGCAATGACCATCGAAAGAGGCTTTGCTATTTTTGAATCTGCTCTGCAACCAATGCCAATACAGTTTTGTCAATAAAGGCTAGCATGAACCACGCTTGAACCAGGCATTCCCTGCCAACAGTCATCATTCATTTGAAAACACATTTCTAGCCAACACTTCACTTCACTTTGGTTTTATTTTATTTTATTTTCTTAGTTTTAAAATCAACTCTTTTAAACTACAATCTTTTCTTCCAAAACAAGTAACAAACTAAACAATTGAATTCCAAGTCAATCTCTGTGGCATCGATACTCAGCTTACCAAGGTATATTACTTGTCGACCGTGTATTCTTGCACGCAAAAGACTCATGGCACAGTTTATCTTGCCCAAATACATACCATTTATACCTTTTGCTAGCATTCATTTTACACATCTCTTTGAGAGTCAACAAGTTTTTGGCGCTGTTGCCGAGGATTGCAACAGATTTGATTGTTTTTAAATCTTTACTTGTTTTGTTTTTGTTTTCACCGGTGTATGACCAGAAACCACCCAGGGGTGGACGAGTGGCCATACAATCCAGAAATTGAGAAAACCTTGCGGAGGTTAAAGAGGCGATACCAAGAAATGAATCAAGGAAATTAGAGGAATAGTGTGGTGAATAATGATCCACCCATTAACAATCAGCCTAATAACAATGCACTACCGCCTCCTAATGTCCCAAATATGGTTGAAGAATAAAAGAGGCCAATCTGAGAACATTTCGCACCTAACATTGCAAATCTCATGCCAGGACTTATTGGCACTGATGCCAATGAGCCTAACTTTGAACTTAAATCCGTAATGATCCAAACTCTTTTGAATGTAGGTCAATTCGATGGAGCACTTACTAGAGACCTGAGATAACATCTCAAACAATTCATGGAGATATGCCAACTATTTCAACAAACTAGGGTATTTGGAGATATTGTGAAGCTAAAATTGTTTACTTTTTCCTTGAGAGACAGAGCCAAGACATGGCTCAATTCTTTGCCACAAGGATCAGTTACTTCTTGGGCAGACCTTTGCCAAAAGTTCCTAATATAGTTTCAACCACCAACACTCACTGCCAAGTTATGTGGTGAAATCATTACATTTAAACAGGTCGAGGATGAAACTCTTTATGAAGCCTGGAAAGATTTAAAGATTTGTTGAGAAGGTGTCCAATACATGGGTTCCCAAATTGGATCCAAATACAAATCTTCTACAACGGATTGAATGCACAAACAATGACTGTTATGGATGCTTCAACAGTCAGATCATTGCTTGATAAGAAGTATATTGAGGTTGTTGATATCCTTGAGAGAATTTTGATCAATGACTTCGAGTATCCTATTACTAGACTTGGGACCGGGACTAAAGCCAGTGGGAAATTAAAAGTTGATGAACTCACATCCATTCATGCCGAGATTTCCAACTTCACTAGCATGGTGAAAACGTTGCAAAAGAATAATGAGGCCCAAGAAGTCAAAGCACTGGATCCATTTTGCACCATTTGTGGAGAAAACCACCATGTGGATGAATGCCATGTTAATCATGAGTCAGTAAATTTTGTTGGGAGAAATTCCACTTCATGGTGAAGGAGTGCATTGTTCTCGGTCATAAGGTAACCAAGAGAGGACTAGAAGTTGATCAAGCCAAAGTGGAGGTAATTAAGTAATTACCACCTCCAACAAGTGTTAAAGGTATAAGGAGTTTTTTAGGTCATGTCGGTTTTTATCGATGATTTATTAAAGATTTTTCAAAAATTGCTAAACCTTTATGCTCATTGTTCGAACATAATGCCACTTTTGCATTTGACGATTCTTGTTTGAGAGCATTTCATGAGCTTAAAGACAGATTGATTAATGCCCCCCATAGTCATGGCACCGAATTGGAATAAGTCCTTTGAGCTTATGTGCGATGCCAGCAATTATGTTGTTGGAGCAGTTCTGGGACAACGGCGTGGCAAGATGTTCTATACCGTCTACTATGCCAGCAAAACCTTGAATGAAGCACAACTAAATTACTCTACAACCGAGAAAGAATTCCTCGTGGTTGTATTTGCTTTCGATAAATTTAGATCTTATCTAATTGGTAACAAGGTTGTGGTTTATACAGATCATTCAGCGTTGAAATATCTCTTGGAAATGAAGGATGCCAAACCTAGACTAATCTGATGGACGCTCTTACTTCAAGAATTTGACCTGGAGATTAGAGATAAGAAAGGCAGCAAAAACTTAGTAGGTGACCATCTCTCTCGGTTGGAGCATCACATTGAGGATGGTAAGTCCACTATAATTAGAGATGAATTCTCTGACGAGTATTTGCTTGCAGCAGATGCTATACCATGGTACGCTAACATAGTCAACTACCTAGTAAGCAATATTCTGCCATCAGACCTGGCATATAATGCCAAGAAAATATTTTTATGAGAAGTGAGGTAATACTATTGAGATGAGCCCATGTTGTACAAGTAGTGTGCCGACCAAGTGATTCGCCGGTGTGTGCCAGAGGACGAGCAGCAACATATATCGCATCTATGCCATGTCGCACCATATGGAGGACATTTTGCTGGGATGAAGACTATTGCCAAAGTTTTGCAGTCATGATTCTTTTGGCCCACACTGTACAAGGATGCCTACGAGTATGCCAAGGCATGCAATCGATGCCAACAAACAGGGAACATCTCTGGCAAACACGAATTACCACTCCAGAACATTCTGCCAGTGGATTTATTTGATGTGTGGGGGATCGACTTTATGGGTCCTTTTCACCCATTAGTCGGTAATATGTACAATCTCTTGGCTATTGACTATGTGTCAAAGTGGGTAGAGGTTGTTGCCTTTCCAACAAATGATGCCAAGGTTGTTGCCAAGTTCTTGCACAAAAACATTTTTACTAGATTTGGTGCTCCTCGAATGATTATTCATGACAAGGGTACTCATTTTAAATATAAATTAATTTCTAAAGCATTGTGCATGTATGGGATTCAGCAGCGAATCGCCACAGCATACCATCCACAAACAAATGGGCATGCCAAGATATCCAATAAGGAAATTAAGATCATTTTGGAAAAAAGTATAAATCCAACAAGGAAAGACTGGTCATTGAGACTAGATGAGTCCTTGTGGGCTTATAGGACGGCATTTAAAACTCCTTTGGGTACTTCCCCATTCAAACTTGTCTTTGGAAAACCATGCCATCTGCCAGTAGAACTTGAACATAAAGCCTATTGGGTCATCCGGAAGCTTGACATGGCATGAAGAGTTGCTGGAGGAAAGAGGTTGCTTGACCTCAATGAATTGGAGGAATTTAGAACACAAGCCTATGAGAACGCTAAGATATACAAGGAGAAGGCAAAATGTTGGCATGATAGTCGGATCCTGCCAGGACAGTCCGAAATAGGTTAGCTTGTTCTATTGTTTAACTCCCGGCTCAAACTTTTTCCAGGTAAGCTTAAGTCAAGATGGACGGGTCCTTATGAAGTTGTGAAGCCATATGCTCATGGGGCTGTAGATTTCAAGAACTTATAGACCGGAGAAATTTTTAAGGTGAACGGTCAGCGCCTAAAGCATTACTTAGAAGGTAAGCAAAGTCATGCCAAGGAGGTGATCATCTTGGCAGAATTGGAATGAAACGTCCGCATGTTTGAAATTCTTTGTAAATATTAGGATAGTTGTTTTTATTTGTTTTAGGATTTAGATATTTTTTCTTTCTGTTATTTTTTCAGTTTTATTATTTTGCTGTGTTGAAAAGTTTCCTTTGAGTGTGTACAGAATTGATGCAAGGAATATTGCCAGTAACATTGCCAGGATGATTGTTAGCCATAGTGTTTGCCAAGGGTGATGCCATGCACCATGCCAATACAGCTTGGCATGTGTCGGTTTTTTTGTTGAAGAAGAAAGATGAGAGAAAAAATCCTTGAGATTAACCCTAGCCGCCAAAGGAAGATATAAATTTATCATAATTATCCTATCACTTTAAGTCTTTCCTTATCACTTCACCTTATCACTTTTAACATCTATCCCAATCAAAACTTTTAAACTTCTATCATTATCCCCCCCTCTTTTTGGCTACCATCATTAAACACTCCACCTTCTTTATTCTTTTTTCTACCCTAGCCGATTTCCCAAGAACCATAATCTCTTAATTTCTTTCTCAAGCAAGATTTAAGAAACCATTCAACTTCTCTTCTTCTTTTCTTCATCACCGATTCAAGCTCTTCTTCCTTATGGCATCTTTATCTCTTCTCTTTAAAAAATTGTTCAATGAAGATATTCAAAAGAAGTTTAAGACAAGCTTTGCCTCAATATGCTTTGTGTACGAGAAGCACTTCGACTTCCAAACCGACACCACCATTGGATTCCCACCAGAGTTCATGGCCATTGTCGACATGCATGGTTGGAGTTCTTTTTACCAACAAAAATGGGAGATCTATGCCACTATCGTGCGGGAGTTTTATGCCCATCTCACAAAAGATTCTCCATTCTTGATGATTAGAGGTAAATGTGTGCGTTTTGATGAAGGGTATGTGAACTCACTTTTTGCTTTGAATGTTATGGAAGATGAGCACTTCGACTATGCTGCATCTATGACCGTTGCCAAACGCAAGAAACTGCAGGCAGACTTGTGTGAGCCTGGCGCAGATTGGATAGTTTCATCGATGGGCCACCGGATGATAAAGAGGTTGGCGTTGAAGCCACAAATGTGAGGATGGAACCATTTCATCAAGGAAAATTTGTTGCTTGCATCTCACAACGAGACCGTCTCGGAAATCCGGTTGATGTTGCTATATTCCATCATCAAAGGATGCAAGATCAATGTTGGCAAAATCATTACCGGTGAGGCTTATAAATGTGGTGAGAAGGGTAAGGGCAATTTATTTTTCCCTTTGTTAATTTCTAACATTTGTTTGCGCCATGAAGTGCCTAGGATGGATGAGGATATCGGCCAAACAATCAAAGGAACCACCATTACTGCCACTATTTGGAAAAACCTCACGGCTTTTGAGCCAAAGGAGAAGGGCAAGGGAAAGGCCAAGACAGCCACACCAAAGCCAAAGGCAGAGCCCAACAGTGTGCCAGAAACTATGCCAGCAAGCTCATTGGCAGTGCTGTCCCAAGTGTATGCCCGCCAGGAGATTATTCTCCAAAAACTATAGGTAACTGAGGCGCTTAACGTCAAGATGAGGCACTACACAAAGAAAAGAGATACTATAGTCAGGGAGGTGCTTGTCAAGCTTTCCCCTGAAGATGTGCCAGCATTTCTAGTTTTCCCTGCTGAGTCATCTGCCAATGACGATGTCGTGCCAACTGATCCTGCCAGCCCAACAATGCCAGCCAGTCCAACAATGTCAGTCAATTCTGCCAGTCCTAACAGTCCAGCAAGTTCAGAATCCATGGCCCCAACTCTAGTGTCCCTAGTGCATGTTGAATCTGCCAGCATTGATACCTCATCTTCCGAGTCAGAGGAGATTCTTGCCACTAAACGCCCAAAGCCAAGCCAGCTACACCTCCAGCAGTCCCTGCCAAAAAGAATGAGGATATTTGAGCCTCTACTGCTGCCTCAAAGCAGGGCTGGAAATGGAAGAAAAGAATGGCCCCTGAATATGGGAGCCTAACCATGCGAAAGACCCGTGCCAGAAAAGAAGAAGAAGCACGTGCCAAACGGGAAGAAGTCTCTGAAAGTGAGTCTTCTTCTACCTAACTCTTTAGCATTTCATTTTGTGCATCTTCATGTTCTTGCATTTTTATTTTTCTATTTTTCCTGTATATATGTGTTGTTTCATGCATTGAGGACAATGCACATCTTGGGTTTGGGGGTGTACATTTTCTCACATTTATGCCATGTCATGCATTTCATGTTTAATCTTTTTTTGTTGGTCATGTAGATCATGTAGAGTAGTTGCATACTGAACCATAAAAATGTGAAAAAGAAAATTTTGTCTCGGCCGAAATTTGAAGTTTGTTAACAATTGACTAGGCAAGCTTATTTTGATCTAGTTGTTTGCCCAATGATGAATTTGATCTTCAGTTTTGCCATGCCAGTAGAATAGTATGCCATGTTTACTTGATAATTGATCTCTAGTTTAGGAAATTGATTTTATACTTAACACGTGGTATGTATCTAGTTCCCTAGCAAACTTAGATATTTGAAACTATGCTCAGCTTTGGAAAAAATGATGCCAGGGTTAAATGTAAATAAGGCAGCAATGTTATGCCAAGGCAAGAAAAAAATTTTGAACTCTCCTCTACCTAGGGATAATAAGTACTTAGGGCTTCATGGTATGCTCCCTCTTAGTTCTTGAATCCAAAACCTTGGTGTATGAGTTGAAGAGAAAGACTAATGGTAACTGGATTACGGTGGGGATTTATGGTATTCTCCCTCTTATCACTCACGCTAAACAGTACCATGAAGCAAGCTAAAAGATAATGCCAATACCCTTCGGCACGAAAAATATAGAAAATAACAAAACTGAGTTTAGAAAGTAAATTGGCTAAGGGAGTGAACGGATGCTAGATGCATACTACCCATACTTTGTGCACAAATCATGCACTTAGACTAGAGTTATATTGTTGCACTTGAATTACTATCTGCTTGGCACTGTGCACTGAGATTCCTGAGGGCAGCATTAGAATCAAACTCTACTTGCCAGCATTTGTTGGCAGTCTAACCAAACTTTTGCCAAGGTATTATTTTCACAATTTTTTTATTTTCTCTTGTATTACTTGAGGAAAAGCAATGAGCTGGGTTTGGGGGTGTGTTGCCTCCTCAAAAGTATTGTTTTTCATACATATTTTGATATGTTTTTGCTTGTTTTCGAGTACATTTAGTTGCATTATCTTGTTAGAATTATGCATATACATCAAGGAGTTAGTAGGCTGCATATGCCAGTGTGATGGGTTGTTTTTATGGCCTTTTTACAGGTTGGCAGGGTGTTTGGCAGGAGAAATGAAAACAGGACGCAGGGACACAGTTAGGAATGCTAAGATGAATGCCAGATACTGTGGGCACGGAAGGATCAGAGGTGTGCCAAGCATCTGTTGGCATGAGGTGTGCCAGCAGCCATGCCAAGAGAGGAAGAACCTCCAAAAAATAAGATACACTTAGGCTCCTTAAAAATCACATTTGGACAGCCTCCGGAAAAATAGCGAATAAGGTGATGCCAGCAAGGTCGTGCCAAGCTCATGTGCTAAGATGGCCATGGCATGGTGACGTCAGCCCAAGCTTGATAAGCTATCACACCGATCAGATGAGGCTTATCTCTTATCCATGGAGCATTTCAAATTTCAAATGAAGAGAGAGTTATCTTAATCCCTTCCCTTGAGCGCCTATATATACACAGCCCGATCAAGCATTGAGAGAAATCAATTGACACGGAGAAGAGAAGATGAGACGAGAGGTGGTCCGAGCGCGGTGTTGGACCGGCGAGTGACAGTCGGTGCAACTGAGGAAGGGTGGTTCGACTTCTTGGCCGAGAGCCTGGCGTGGAGGGCTGCATCGAGAGACCCCTTCTGCCTATTCCCTTGGCAGAAGTTGTTTTTCTTTAGTTTTTATTATGATGGTGATGTTAAAAACGTTTGTTGGTTTGTTGGTTAACCCCTACACCATTAAATAATTTAATAGTTGGTGGGGGATGTTTTGGTTTTAAACGTTGGCTTTTATGCCTTAGTTCCTTTATAATAATTTTGTTTTTGGCAAAGTTTGTCTGTTTTGCATACTTTAATTTTTCCTAAGTACTGTGCCAAAGCGAGAGCTGGCACAGTTAGCTTATTGCCTTCCAATATCTTAACAAACTTGTGTTGGCAACGATCAAGTTGCTGAACACTTGGGAGAGAAGCTTCGAGAGAAGTCGTTCAAGTAGATGAACTTACTTCGGAAGTGAAATCTACCCCCGCGGAGTATAGATTGGTTTTTAAATCAAATTGGTTTAAGGAAAACATACACTATAGAGATATAGGGGTTTTTACTTGGCCAGTTTAGGGCAATGACCATCGAGAGAGGCTTTGCTATTTTTTGAATCTGCTCGGTAACCAATGCCAAGACACTTTTGTCAATAAAGGCTGGCATGAACCACGTTTGAACCAGGCATTCCCTGCCAACAGTCATCATTCATATGAAAACACCTTTCTAGCCAACACTTCACTTTGGTTTTATTTTCTTTTCTTAGTTTTAAAATCAACTCTTTTAAACTACAATCTTTTCTTCCAAAACAATTAACAAACTAAACAATTGAATTCCAAGTCAATCTCTGTAGGATCGATACTCAGCTTACCAAGCTGTATTACTTGTCGACCGTGTATACTTGCACACAAAAGACTCTTGGCACATTTTATCTTGCCCAAATACATACCATTTATACCTTTTGACAGTATTCATTTTACACATCTCCCTGAGAGTCAACAATATTTCTAATTGTTAAGGTAAGAATTAAGATACAAAAATATTTGATGAATTGAAATGTAATTACATGTGGTGTACTTGTTAGCTAATGCATGTTTGGTGCTTATTTTGGTGATGAATTATGTCTAAGGTAGTGTATTTGATGATTAGGAATAATTTGTTTAATTTTGGTGCATAATGTTCTGTTTCAGGTTTTTAGGCATAAAGGACCGATCCCTTGAGGAGAAGGATCGATCCCTTGAATTCCAGTGGCTAATTAAAATGATATTCCATGAATTTAGTGCAAAAGGATCGATCCCCACATAAAAGGGATCGATCCCGTGGAATTTAAATAGTTTGCACTTTAGTCCTTAAGTCGTATCTTGATCAATTGATGTTAGAATTAATCTCTGTTTCTTTTGATGTTCATAATTTTGTAAGAATATGTGTTTAAGAATATATTTAGACAGTGAATTGAATATTTTACAAGATATTCAAAACTTTTAGAAATTTACAAATAGGTCCCCTAAACTTTTGAAACTTTATAACTTAGTCCTTATTGGCTTAAATCAGTATTGGTTGGTTTAAGATCTCTAGTAATTAATGATTAGTGTTATTCTTTGATGTTAAGCATGTTTTATGTTTGTTTAATTTTAATTTGGAATGTCTGATTCTCTGATTTGAATTTCGGTGATATATTCGCTCACGGTTTTCTTCCAAACCAAGTAGGGGTGTTACACTCTGAAAGTTTCCACTATTTAACAAAATTCGAAAATCCTTCTTCTTTGGGGCAATAACTAAAGTTTGAATCCCTCCAAATTGCTTGGGCGAAAGGGCAAAAGAAGAGAATGTGCTCAATAGTTTCTCTACTTTCCTCGCACCTTAAACAAAAGGGGCGAACATTTTTTGTCTTGCGGCTTAGATTGCAAAAAGTAGCAATGTTATTGTGACCAACCTTCCATAAGAAAGACCAAATTTTAGGTGGAACGTGAAGCTTCCAAATTAATCTCTAAAGGTTTTTATCTTCCTTCGGATCGTAGCTTGCGTTAGGAGCGTTAAAAGCAATCTGAGAATTGAGAATGGAGTAGTATCCCAGTCGTACCGAGTATTGGCCATTTTCATTTAAAGGCCACATAACATGATCTTCGCAATTTTGGCCATCGATTGGAATCAATTCAATCGCTCTTCTTTCCTCCTCTGTGAATAAAGATCTAAGCTTGGACGATCTCCATTCTCTTTTCTTAGCATGTATCAAATGACATACCCGAAATACTTCCCCATCCACTTGCCTTTCCAATAAAATGGATGCATTCGGCATAGAATGAACCCATTTTTCATCCTAAAAGTCAATGGATGTTCCATTTCCGACATTCCATCTTGAACCTCTTTTGATCATTTCTACTCCATCCATAATACTTGACTAAGCCGATGATGGTGCTGAACCTACATTGGCTGCAAATAAGTTGCCACTCGGAAAGTAACGACCTCTTAAAATCTTGGCCCACAAAGCATCCGGATTTTGCATTAGTCTCCAAGCTTGTTTTGCAATCAAAGCCTTGTTGAAACTTCGAAAGTCTTGAAATCACATACCTCCAAAATCCTTGCCCTTTACTAAATTATCCCACTTAATCTAGTGGATGCCACTTTTCGATTCAGTCGAATTTCCCACCAAAATCTTCCAATAAGCTTATTTAGATCGTCATAGAAAGTTATCATGAGAAGAAAACATTGCATGATATAAGTGGTTATCGTTGTGGCAGCAGCTTTGATGAGGATTTCTCTACGTGCAGGAGACATGAGTTTGCTTTTCCAACCTCTGATCTTTTCCCAAACTCGGTCAAGAATAAACTGTAGAGCCTCTTTTTTTCTCTTCCCCACATAGAAGGAAGACCAAGATATAAACATTTCTCATTGATAAACATATTTGGTTTTGATATAACTTAAAGAAAAATGTTTTTAGACTTAAACTAATTTGCAAAAATATTTCAAAAGTCCATAAACTTAAAAAATATATTTGAAATGGTTTCAAAGGGTTTTGACACACTTTAAATGATTTTAAATAGCCAAAGTGTCAAAAACTAGGCCTGAGTACCAATACGCATGTCCCCATACCAATACGACCCTTTTCCCTAATGTTCTAGAAATTCTAGTAGCCAATATTTGTACCGATACGGCTTAAACCGTATTGATACAGGTGGGTGCATACTGATACGCTTCTATAGCATACCGATGCCCCTGTGTTATAAATGCTTTAACGGCTATTTTTCTGAAGAACAGGTACCCATATGGGTTCTCGTGTACCGATACTGAGGAGTCCATAACTGTATTTATTGCTAGAAATAAAGGCTCCAACGGCTCTAAACCAACCCCAATGGCTAGTATCGACCATAAACTCCGTAGAGGGTTTAAAAGATTCAATCAAACAGCCATGGAACAACAAGAAACAACAAGCCAACATTCTATGATTAAGAGAAAGTGTTTTTGTACTTAATTGTCAATTTCCTTTGTAGAACACACTAGAGCTTAATTGTCATATATGCTCAAATGTTAGGATTTGGATGAGTGAGCTTATTTGTGCAAACATTGTAGAACACACTTGTGAGCTTAATTGTCATATATTCTCTTTGTAAGAGAGGGTTTAACAAGACTTTGGGATATAAGTCTTGTATTGTAAAGGTTTCCTCTTAAGCCTAGAAAAAGGGAAGAAATTCATAGTGAATTTGGGAAAATCCTTAGTGGAAAGCTAAGGTTGTGGATGTAGAGCTTCGTTAGAAGCTTGAACCACTATAAATCCTTGTGTCTCATATGAACACTGAGAGAAGAGGGAGAATGGGTGTTTGATCCAAAATTTTTAAAAGTGAAATAATGAATAGTGTTTTTGAATTTGGGTTTTATACCCTAAACAAGATGGGCCATTTACACTCATTAAGTCCCTCCGTCCAACTTTTCTTTGCTCCGCAAAATACTATATTTCAATTGTTTCAATTTGGTCATTATTTTTTTAGATTTGGCCTCTAGTTTTATTTTGCTTTTAATTTGGTCATTGTTTGTTTTAAGTTTCTTTAAATTCAAATTTTTATTAATAAAATTATTTTTACATTTTTAAAATATTTTTCAACTTGTATATTTTTATAAAATCGACTCATATATAAAAAAGGTGTTGACCTAACTCGGAAAGGGTGCATTTTTTTTAAATAATTGTGTTTTCCTTTTTTTCTTTTGTTGTTCATTTATTTACGCATATTTATTTAATTTTTCATCTTTGGATGTTTTTACGTTATATTGTTAGATTAATTTAATTAAATTTGTTTCTTAATGTAATGTTTAATTGGAATCTTAATAAATGTGGTGTCTTATCAAATGGAAATGAAGGGTTAGCGCCAGAAGTGTTGGCGGTGATTAAAGTTCTTTTTCCGAATGGTAAGGCCGTTAAAATAGAATCATATTCATAAATGGACAAATAAATTGAATTTTATATGAACTTGCAAATTTCGACATTAAAACATTTTGTAATCGACTAGGTCCCAATTTTTTAGCGTTGTGGGGTGCTAACCCTTCCCCGCGCGTAACCGACTCCCAAACCCGTTTTTGGTATTTTTCGCAGACCAAAATTATTGTTTTAATAAAATAAAGTGTTTTATTAAAATGACATGTTTTTAGGCGATCCAATCACACCTTTTAAAAGATTGGTGGCGACTCCATTTTTTTTGTTTTTAAAACGTCGAGCCCCAGAAAAAGGGTTGCGACATGATGGTGACGAATCGACGCCCTAAAATATTGGAAATTTTTTGCTTCATTTTGAGGAATTCTGGTCGTTCTCGGTGAAACCAGTCCAAAAGAAACGAAAGGGACGGCGAGAGAAGTCTGTTAGTGACGATAGCAAACGGTTTCGACCACCGAAACAGCGACAGTGGCATGAAGGACGGCGGCTAGAGTTTTTTGAGCTCTCCCCTTTTATTTGGCAAAGGAGAAGAAATGAAAATGAAAAATAAAAAAGTTTACCCCTTTATTAAGCCGAACCAGGTAACCCGGGTTCAACCCGTCCGGCAGAGAAGAGAGAAAAGCCATCGACCCGGATCTGAAGGTGGCCCAATTTGGTCTCTTGGCCCGTAGGCTCATCTGTTAAGTCTAAAATAATTAGGCATTGGGTACATCCTTTCTCACATTATTTTGTGTAGTCTATGCCTTCATAATTAATGCAATTACTGCTTTAATATATGTGTTGTCATATTGTTAATCTTTATTTATTACTGTTGCAATTTCTTATTTTTCTACTGTGCTATGGTTTTATAATATATGTATCTTATTATTAAAGATTTTAAAATGTTATTATTTTTGAAAATAAAAATGTTATTATTATTCTCTATATATTATTAAACAATGCATTAATTTCATAGAATGTTACATATGTACGTGCGTTTCTTATAATTATTATTAACAATTTCTTTTCTCTAATTGCAGTATATCATGCCTAATTTATCATTACCGTGCTTTTTGTTCATACATATTTATTGTTAACGTATGTTTCTTAATATATATTTTTATTCATGCATATTACAGTAATATTGATATAAATCATATAACATAAATGTTGTATTTATTCATTCTTGGCCTTTTATTATTTTGTTAGCATTTTATATTATTCATGCATTTAATATGCTGCATGTAGCTTAGGCCTTATTATTCCAGTATTCTAGTAAGAGTGTAATTTCAATCTTCGAGTGTCATCTCTTTCGGTACCGTGAATACCGAGGTAAAATTCATATGTTGTCATGCATGCGTTTTTAGGGATTAAATATTAAATTAAACCGATTTTTAAATTTTCTTTGCATTTATATGAACCCTTAGGTACTAATTTTGGGCGTGGTGTGGGTATGAACCCTTCCCCACTAGTAACCGACTCTTGAACTCAATTAATTTCTAGTTTTATTTTTTGGTGTCTGCTCTACCTTATTCAAGTGATCGGTAGCGACTCCTTAATTTTATTTCAAAATACAAATTTTTCAAGGATTCCCCTTGTATGCAAATTTTTCAATAAAAACTGTGTTTTTAAAGCGAGCCCGAAATTTTTAGTCGCTACAATTATGAGGTGATTTTTCTAATCCATTTTTTTTCATTCACAATGTCAAAACTCGAACCTATGACTTTGCTTAAAGAACCTAACACCAAATCTCGCTAGACCAAGTGGTTCTTATTTAGGGATGAGCATTTCACTCGGGCGGGTTTTGACTCGACCCAATTAGAATGGATTTTTTGTTGTTGTAAAAAAATCAGGTTCGGGTCGGTTTCTTTAAGGGTGAGGTTAGGTCGAGTTCAGTTTTGGGTGATAATATATAATCTGACTTGGGAGTAATATTATAATTTCCTCATATTTTCTAGGTATATTTGTAATAATGCCTCATATTTATATATTTTTCATAATTAGGTCCTTAAAATTGAATTTGTTATTCATAAAATTATTTTTTTTACAATTAAGTCCCTAAAATGAATTTTCAAGTTAGATCTTTTAAAATATGGGGTCAAGTTCAAGTTTAGGGTAATTATTTTCGGGTCGGATTTGTGTGGCAAAATTCGTGTCTATTCATATTATTTTTTTTATTAAATAAGAGGTATTATATTTTTATTTCGGAATTTGAACACATACAAGATGAAGCAATATAAGGGGTAAACTACCGTAATGCTCACTTACGTTTGGGTTGTGTACACTTTTGCTCACTGATTTTAAAAATTGAACTTTGTGCTCATTTACGTTTTCGGGGTGTAAACTTATCCTCACTGAAACGTTTTTCACCGTTAACATTTAACGGAAAGCAGATTTGGCAGATTAAAGGTTAATAATAAAAGGCTTAATATCCAAATAGATGCTCAAACTATGCTTGTAGATCACTTTTGGTGCCTAAACTATTTTTAGCTCTAAATAGGTGCCTAAAGTTTCAATTTTGGTCATTTTAGGTGCCTAACCGTTAATAAAAATTTGTTAGCCAATTAAATTGTGACAAGTGGCATGTTTTTAATTTTTAATTTCTTTTAATTAATTTTTAAATAAAATTCAAAATCCAATTTTCTAAAAAATTGACAGTTTTAAATCTTTACAAAATAGTCCCAAATCCCTAACCCAAAACCCTAAATTACCGTCGTTGTCACCATTTACTACCTCACTGGAGACCACCACTATCGTTGCCGGACCACCACGACCGTTTCTCCCAACCACCCATCGCCAATAACCGACGGTAGGTGTGCCGACGACTTCCTTTCGCGATTTTGGCTTCTTTCGACGTTAGGAGGCCGATCGACACACCTACCGCCGTTTATCGGCGTTGGGTGGTTGGGGGAAACAATCTTGGTAGTCCGGCGGCAGATATAGGGGCAGCGGTGTAACCATCGACGGTGGATTCGATTGGGGAAGTTAGGGATTTCGAATTTGGAGCTATTTTGTGAGTTTTGAGAAATTTAGGGTTTTATAAAAAATTAAGTTAAAAAAGAAATTAAATTAAAAAAGAAATAAAATAAAAAATTATTTTTTAATAAAAATAACAATAGTTAACGGTTAGGCACCTAAAATGACCAAAATTGAAACTTTAAGTACTTATTTAGAGCTAAAAATAGTTTAGGCACCAAAAGTGATCCACAAGCATAGTTTAGGCACCTATTTAAGTATTAAGCTTTTTATTAATTAACTTTTAATCTGCCAAATCAACTTCCCGGTTAATGGTGAAAAACGTTTTATTGAAGATAAGTTTATACCCAAAAACGTAAATAAACATAAAATTTAATTTTTAAAATCAATATGCAAAAGTATTCAAACGAAATGAGAAGTAGTTTACCCGCATTCTTAATGGATCTCCGTGCCCATCCATATTCTTAGTTGAGCAACAAGTGTTTTTGATTGGGGGGATGAGTTAGTTAACAAGTTGTGATTGGTCAATTATTTGCAATCCGTCTCATTTCTCAAATCAATCCCTTAAATATTCACAAATTTTCAACCTTGAAGTAATGTAATGTAATATTCGCTTCAAAATCAAAATCAAAATCAAAATCCTCCCCGGATCTACAGCGACATTTACCTCGTTTGTCTCTTCACACAATTTCAATTTTTCGTCCGGATTCAAAGACCAGACCAACCCAAACCATGTTGTTATCTCGCAATTATGGAACTTGCCTTATCCTGTTCCTCCTCGTTTCTTCAACCTTGTTTGCTCCTTCCATGGCTCAGCTTGATTCCCCTTGGGCAGCTAAGAAGAGGCACATGAGAGAGGAAGTTAGAAAGATGTAAACCCAAATTCCGATTTTAATTATTGGGTATTTCATATGTATGCGTTTGATTAATGGGTATTGGTCAATTTGAAGTTTTTTTCCTTGGATTGTTTCTGTTTGGTTCCTGAGGAAATGTAGAAGGAAAATTAAATTTTATATGTTTATTCACTTTTATTGAAATTTTATAGATGAAGTTCTGGTTGAATTTGTCCAATTATCTGGCTTTTGTGCTTCTGGGTTTGAATTCTATTTGTAAAATCATTGTTGCGCCTCTTGTTTTTTTTTCTGCAGGTTTTATCATGCATATGAAAACTACATGAAACATGCGTTCCCGGTCAGTTAATCTTTTCATTTTGATGAGCCAGAATATATCGTTTCTCCATTTTATCTTGAATTATATTCAATTCTTTACAGCATGATGAGTTGAAGCCTCTTACCAAAAGCTTCACAGATTCTCTTAGCGAGCTTGGAAATTTAAAGGTAAAATATTATTACTTGAGAATAACAGTACTTAATGGAATAATAACAATCTTTTATTTCGTTTGCAGCTCGAACACTTACCGGAAAATTATAATGGATCTGCCCTTTCACTTATTGAATCATTGTCCAGGTATATAATCTGTTACCTAAAACAAATTTGTAAGCAATATATTAATGTTGCGTAACGGACCATCTATACATTCTCATGTGTATCTGTGAATTTTGATGTGTCTCATGCCGAGTCCTTGGTCTGATACAATTTTTCTGCCCTTCGCAGCCTTGTTATCATGGGAAATAACACAGAATTTGAAAGGGCAGTTAGATGGCTATCGGAAAACCTTACTTTCAACGTTGATGCCAGGATAAATCTTTTTGAGGTATCTAATATGATACCTTCTTGTGCAGCGAGAATTAAGTTGGACGGGGGTTTAAGATTTTCATAACCTAATTGATCATATTTGGAACTTATTGGTTCTGGTGTCTGTAGTTCTATCCTTAGAGTTGTAGGTCACATTCTCAGTGAGATCAACATACATGATGCATTTCTAATTATATCCCTTTTCACTTGATTTCTGATGTGTAGTGCAACATAAGAGTTCTTGGAGGACTTATTTCTGCTCATATTCTTGCAACTGATTCCACAAACAGGTTGGTTCAAGGATCTTACAAGAACCAGCTGCTTAATCTTGCTGAAGATTTGGGGCAGCGCTTTTTACCTTCTTTTGCTACCCCGACTGGGTTACCTTATGCCTGGATTAACTTAAAGGTAGTTCCAGAAACACACTGTGATTGCTGTATGGTGTATTGAATTTCAAAATGTAAGATACTTTGCGATGATTACTGTTGCATGCAAATACTTACTGGTTGTGGTAATAAAATACATTTAAATAGTAAATGTGTTTAAAAAATGGTGCGACGAACCATTTAGCTAACAACCCTTTAGAAAAGCTAAAACACTTCGATGCTCGTCTGATTTTATCTCGTTTTGACATGTTTGAGATTTCCCTGAGCTCACATGATCTTAATCAGAAATGTACCTTTTAGTTTCTTGGAAGTATGAATATGCTCTGTTGATTATGTTTGATAAGAGGATATATGACTCCACATCAATGCAAAATTCTGTGGGCAGTATGGAGTAATAGAGAATGAGACTACTGAAACAAGCACTTCAGGGTGTGGTAAGACTCTTATTATAACAATATAAGAACTAAGATGTGTACAACTGTACATCATAAAATATGTTATCCTTAAATAGTCAGTTTTTTTTCATTTTTGTTTAGGTTCTCTGATTCTTGAAATGGGAGCATTGTCACGATTAACGGGTGACCCCAGATACGAATCTGCAGCTTTACGTGCTCTACGTAAATTATGGAGCATGCGTAGTTCGTTAAATCTTCTGGGAACAACACTGGATGTAATTTCTGGAGAATGGATTGAATATTCATCTGGCATTGGTGCTGGTATGTACTATCTGTGCTCTGATGTCATGCAAAATCTACTCTTCAGTATAGAGAGGGTCTAAAATATATTGGCATTGTTTGGTCATATTGATGGCATTTTATGATTTGCATCATTAAACTGTTTGTTATAATCATGAAGTTTCTGATGTTAGCTTTTGTGTGGCTTCTCTAAGGGGTCGATTCATTCTATGAGTACCTATGCAAGGCTTACATTCTTTTTGGAAAGGAGGACTATTGGAGAATGTTTCAATCTGCTTATCTTGCAGTACAGAAGTATTTCAGACACGGTCCTTGGTAATGTATTGATGACACTTCTTCAGTTTAGTTGAATATTTTGATATGTTTCATGTTGATTTTCCATTGATGCTGAGCTCCTGTACTCCCGATCCCTGAATTAAATTGGTCATTGTTGACGCAGAAGGGTCCTAAAACTCCTTATTTTTCTTGATGCACCCATGTCCATAATGTAACCAACAGATGTGGTATGAGGAGAAATTTCAAAAAGTGAACTATATCTGATTCTTCTGAGTTTGAGCAACATAAACCATAACCATTCAATTTTAATTATTTGCAGTGTCAATTTCACATTCTATATGCACAAAATATTATTAAATATTTATATTAATTTCATTTGATCCGAGTATTGCACTGTTCTTCGTAATATTCAACCAAAGTAATAATAGCATGTTGAATATGTGAATAAAATATTTCTTAGCTTAATTCCAGTAGCTTGTCTAGACTGTAGATCCGGGCACAAGTTTAAACTGGAGAATTGGTTGAAATCCTGAAGAAAGCTTTTAGGATTTTCCGTACGAGACCAAGCTATCCAGGCTTAGTAATTTTATTACTTTCTCTTCAATATTTTTTCTCTTTTCTTTGACTTGCTCCATCACCATTTTTCATATGACTATTGGTAATTTGAATTTTAGGAAGTTTCTAATTTATTTATTATTTAATGTAAAAGACACATTTCAAGCTCTTTAAACAGTATTGTAAAGATGGCACCTGTTGATTGCTGGCTATTGCAATAACTTAAACACTGACCGGTTATAAGAATATGATTGTAATAAAGGTACCATGAAGCGGATATGAGGACAGGAAAAGCAACATATTGGCAACTTACAAGTCTGCAAGCATTTTGGCCCGGTTTACAGGCAAGAACTGAAGCCCCTGACGTCAGATTCCTAGTTTTTTTACATGGAAGGGTCCTTTAATTCGAGTTTTGAATTCTTGTACTAGGTTCTTGTGGGGGATATTGCAGCGGCCAATTCATCACACCGTGAGTTTGTTAATGTGTGGAAAAAATTTGGAGTTATACCGGAAAGGTATTTAGACCTTTTTCAAGTTTTATGAGCTTATGGTTTTTGGGCGTGGCTATCGGCTTGTGGTTAGTTTCATCATTTTCCTTTTTCATCTGAATAATAGTAACCTGAAATATAGAATGCTCTAGGTATTTACTGGACCATCAGATGTTACATCCTACTGAAAAGTATTATCCCCTTCGACCGGAGTTGGCAGAGTCCACATTCTACCTCTATCAAGCTACCAAAGGTCAACAAATCTTCTTTATCGGTTGTATCTTCTAAGTTTTTCTTCTCTTTACTTTATGTTAATTTTTCTGATAGCTCGAAAAACTCTTTTTAAATGTAGACCCTTGGTACATACAAGTTGGTGAATCAATTGTCAATTCTCTTAATTCATACACCAAAGTAGAAGGAGGTTTTGCAAGTGTTAGAGATGTGACGACGATGCAATTGGAAGATCATCAACATAGCTTCTTTCTTGCTGAAACGTAAGATTACATTTTTATATCTATTTCTTCCCTTCTTCGGCCTTTCTAATATAATGATACAAAAATGCATCCTTCAAAATTCAAATCTTCGTCTTTCCTGATCTGTCTGCCATTTTCTGTAGGTGTAAGTATTTGTATCTTCTTTTCGATGATTCATTTTTGGTCGATCGGAATTATATTTTCACAACCGAGGGTCATCCTCTTCCGATATTAAGTTCTTGGCATGAGAGGCTTCCCGAGACATACATTCCTACCAATTGGACTTATGCAAAGGTCTTCCTTCTGCTGTTCTCTTAATCATTCATTTATTAAAAAAATAACATAGTTTTACCATCCTAACTGATGATATAACAAGAAAATACAGTAGTAAATGTGTGCGAGCGTTACTGGTGCAGAGTGAACAGCAAACAAGACGCGCAAGTGCGATGTCTCGACAAGTCTGTCCTGCAATGGCTTTGAGATCAGGACACGGTGTCCAACCGATTGAGAGTGCATGCCACATCACTGATTCTCGTGCCGATCATAGGTGTTTCAGCGACGAGGAATGTGGAGTTGACTCGACTACATGTAGAAGAAGATCATGCAGCATGGCCGGTTACTGCGGACTGTGGATCCTATAATAACTGAAAACATAATTAGATATTCTTTCTTGCGAAACACAAGTTTTTTTGAAGATTACGAAAAGGTCGATGGGGTAAACTACTTATGAAAGATGAAATAGAAAGAGGAGGCTTAGAAACACATAGTACTGGCAAGATAATGTAGATGTGCATTGTCACATAATTTTCCTTTAGAAATTAGCGATTAGGCTATCATATTGTCCTTGAATCCATGTCCATGATTCATATTCTTATTGATTGCATGACAAAGATAGTATAGTTCCAATCGTATGTTGTTCGAATATTACCGACACTCGGAGAGAGAACTTTTTGCTATTTTATTTTATCGATTTATTTTAGACATTCGTGTTTTGATACATATTCGAATATAAATATATGGTTTTTTAAACACATGTGTGAAATAAATATGAAGCATGCATGTACCAGACGTTTATATTTACAACTCTGTGGAATTCGAGTAACATAAATCATAGGAATTGAAATAAGCTGATGGCCCTTGAATGATTTTGTTTAAATTAGTCATTCTATTATTAAATAGATCAATTTAGTCTATGTATTATAGAGGTTAGTTTAAACTAGTACCTCTTCTATTAAATGAATCACTTTAGTCCTTGTATTAGTGAAAAGAATCAAATAAGGGAATTTATTTGAACATTTAGATTTTTCACGTAAAACTCGAAAGACATTTTGGCCAACAAAAAATCATAAATGATTGCAATTTATTTATTCTCGTTTCTTCCCAAATTCTATTGACAATAAATAAGCAAAACAATTGGCATTCATATTAAAATTTCGAATCACACATGAGATTAAAGTTGTCCATTTCAATTACTAATTGCATTTAACTATACACCACTTCAGCATTGTAATACTGATTTGTTCCAACCTTTACATAGATAATTACGTGGTAATTATTTCATGCACTAGCGGTGAAATTTTTTTTATTTTCATAAAGTTTCTACAAGTGTTTTAGTTTTAGAGTTTAAAGTTTAGGGTTAGAATTTAGGGCTTAGAGGTTAGTTATCAGTGTTCTTGATTTGGGTAATTTTTTTTAATATACTGGTGTGTTACATAATAGTATTTGTTCATATGTTTTCTTAACTCTTTGTCAAGACACACCTTATACATACATGTGCTCAAACCCGAATCTCCTAAAATAAATATAATCATCTTATTCATTGGAGCCATTCGTTAGGTTTTGGTTTGGGTAACTGTATGGTTGGAAAGGCTCTGCTTTTTTATCATCTAACGTACAGTTAAAAGCATTTACCTCTTAGGAGAGCACGAACACCCGCGACTAAGGGATTAGTTACTATTATCGGCGATAGATATTTTAGCTCAAATAAAAAAGTATTTTAATGTTTATTTATATTAAAATTGAATCGTATAAATATTGAAAGACAAATCAGAAAAAATGAAAATATGGTTAAATTATATCATTCTATTTGATTAGTAGAATAAAATATTTTTAAAATATAATATGAGTAAATGATTTTCTTTATATTTATATATACACACGCAGCCACATACAATAATGGAACACCTGTTGACATCCAAATTTATATAAAAGATTAAAATATATAAATGACATTTTTTTATAAGGGTAAAACTTTGATACACAGGTTGTATAAAACCTATGCATTTACACTATAAAAATCCAAATCCTAAATTCCTAACCCTAACCCTAAACCTTAAACCCATACACTAAATTCTAAACACTAAACTTGAATTCTAAACCCTACAAACTAAACTCTTAAACCTTAAACCATAACCCCTAAAACTAAAAGGCACGTATGAACTAAAGTTTACACGACTTGTGTATCAAAGTTTTTTCCTTTTTATAATATAAAATGACTCCTTAAATACTATTAAAAAATTACATCTGTTAAATAAATTTTTGATTCGACCGCTATTTATATATAATGATAAATACATTATTTTCAAACAACCTAATATAAATATTTGATTGATTTAAAATTTTACTTGTAAAATGAATGTAACAATATTATTATTTAACAAGTGAATCACTTTGTAAATACTGGTTTTATTCGACACGTAAATTGCACGTGTATACACATTTTTATTTTTATTATTTAATAAAAAATTATATCATGTAAAGATAACCCAAATACGTATAAAATATTATACAATTGAATAATTTCAACTCATAAATTGAGCAATTGTATATTAAGAGTTATTTGCATCTTCGGTCATTGAAGCTCTCACAACTTTCGTTTAGATCGCAAACATTTATTTTAGTTAAATAAAATAATTTGTATTGTTTTTATAAACAAATCTAACGAAAAAATTAATTGAACAAATGGTCTAAGTTTAAAATATCATCAGGATATTAAAATATTATTTATGTACAACTTAAAACATTTTACATTTAACAATATTTTTAGTTATATATTTTCTAACTATTTTTTAAGTTATCGTTCTTTAAATTCTATGTAATCAAACATAGGGGTGCTTATCGAGCGAGTCGATCGCGAGTTAGGCAATGCTCGACTCATGCTTGTTAAAAAATTTTGCTGCTCGACTCATTCCTCGTTAAGCTCGTTAAAATTGTGCTCGACTCGTGCTCGTTAAAAAAATCTGTTGCTCAACTCGACTCGTTGCTCGTTAAGCTCGACTCGTTGCTCGTTAAACTCACTAAAAATTTACCTCATTTTTTTAACTAAAAGTAAAATTTAATAATATTATATGAGGCTTAATATAAACATAAATTAACAAATTTAACAAAAAAATATAAAAAAGTATATAAAGCACTTTCAAAGTCTAAATTCTAAACTAACAATCTACAAATACAACAAACTAGCATATTAAAAATAAAGTAACTATCCACAAGTTCACCAAACTAACGTATTAAAACTAAAGTAATAATCTACAAATACATCAAACTAACATATTAAAAGCATTCTTGAAAAAAAAGTGTAATAATACATAACTAATCTTGAAAATAAGGAAATAAACATCTCTTCACTCCATTCATTGTTGTTTGCAATTATTAAAAAAATATTTTAAAAAATTAACGAGTTACTCGCGAACTGATCGAGTCAAGTTAGACTTTATTCGACTCAACTCGTTAATGTCTCGAGTCAAGTTTAAATTAAATTAACTTAAATCGAGCATTTATCGAATTTTGATCGAGTCAAGTTCAAACAAAACTCGAGCTGCTCAACTCGTTCAACAATCCTAATCAAACATGTTATACTATACGAATCCCAAAACAATGCACGCTGTGTTTGAGGAGGTGGATACGTTCATCACGAATCCTGAAATCCAGCTAGTGTGGAGGATGAAGACTGAAGAAGACAAAAGTGGTTGCTGCTGCTGAAGCCCTTTTCCCAAAAGCTATTGTTGTCAGCGTCCTTACCTTTGGACTTGGGCCTTTGTCCTTGCACCTGATTAGGATGTCATATGTTTAATATTTCTTTTTTATTTATCAGTTTCTAATGGTATGGTGCGATGAATCCTAGGGTAAATGATCGTTTAACAAAAGAGGTGTGTTCAATATGTATTTATTTGCGTTCACAAATAAACTTATTTACTCAATTCTTTTTCTTCATTTTTATATTTTAGTTTTAGAGTTCAAATTGTGAAACTTAAAGAGCTTAAGGATTGGTTGTGTAATTTTATTATTTTGACGAACATATAAATAATTATATTCGCGAACATTAAACAAACGAATACAAACACCTTCAAAAATAAAATAACCGAATATAGTATTAAAAATTTAAACGAATACGAATTAAATATTAACACTTTTTAAAAATAAATAAGTAAACACATAACAAAATATTATTTATTCAAGCTTAGTTCATTTACACCTAATTATCAAGACTAATGTTTATCTTATTCTTTAATTATATTATTGAGAATTAATAATTTGATGATAAAAAATAAAATTACAAAAAAAATATGTGTATGAAATAAATGGTTCACCCTAGATTTAATGCTATTTCGTTCAAAAGAGATTTAATGCTATCATAGTAAGGCCGATGCAGAACGTACAAGATTTTGTTGGAGTACAGAGCACAAACAGCTGTCTGCAATAGTTATAACGCCACCTAACTTCATTTGATCAGTCAAACTCTGCGTACCTTAATAATTCGAGAGGATAACGTACAACAGCTGTTAAAAAATAATAAGTTTTTGAAATTTGTGAAATACATGCACAAAAATCTAGAATATTTAACTCTTATATAATAAATTATCGAAAGTTGTTCTTTAAGATCCGAACCTTGTTGAAACTTACGAAAAAATTAACTAAATTATTATAAAAAAAAATTAATATTTTAAATTTTTAAGTGAATCTTTTATAAATTTTAAAATTTATTGTTTCTTAATTGCACTCTAAATTTATCGCACCCTAAACTCACCTTATTCATGTCACCTCGCACTCTTTTTCCTTTCTTAATTTCTGTTTTAAGTTTTATAAAATTCACTTTATCACAATTATAAACACAATCAAATATTAAATTTATTTAAATAAATTTAGTTGATTTATTATTTTTTAATATTATTTAATGAAAATCTAAGTTAAGTCTAATTAATATAATAAGAGTCGATAACCTAAGCAAGTTTCTTTTTCATTTGATTCTACTCGATTATACACTGCCCCCGCACATAAGAATGAAAGTAAGCCCACTCTCTTAGGGGCGCTGAAACGAGATATATCATGAGAAAGTTTAATTTGGTTGAGGTTTGATTAATATTCAATTTTATTAAATTTGATTTAAGTTTGAATTCGGCTTTAAGTTTTTAACGAGTCGAATTGAATTATTCGACATTTTATAAAATTAACATATTTGTTTATATGACACTGTTATTGTGGTGTGCATTGTTATGTAGATTTGTCACTTCATTTTAAGCTAGTTACTATTAGTTGATTAATAATTTTCATTTGTTAATAAACTATTTTGACTTAAAATAAGATGTTAATGGTTAAATTACTTTAAAAAAATTAAAATTAAAATAACTATTCAAGGCATTCTTGACATTATACCATCATAAATCTATATATTGTTTCTTGAAATACGTTCGAATCTACAACAATAATCTTTAATCGAATTAAGATTCATTCCAAAACACTTAAGGAAGAAGTTTGCTATAATATAAAGTTTATATGGCAAGTAAATACTCAAAGTTTATTAATTTTTTATTATGTAAATACTCAAAATATATTCTGGTCAAAGTAAACATTTAAAATAAATTATCTTTTTCATCATAAAATTTAAAGTGTTATTTTATCAAAATAAATATCTGAAGTATTATATTTTCGTGTATGCATCTAAAATATTTGTTAATTAATGACTCATGCCAACTTTTAAAAATTTAAAATGCAATACCTATCCAACAAAGGATATGGGCTCGTCGCGGATCCAATTAAACCCAAAAAATTCAATTGGTCTCAGCCCAATAGATGTACCGCATAATCCTATTGTATGTGATTTTTGCTAGATCTGATCCCAACTACCCACATAGGTAGCCCGTAGCCTTATCAAGCCGAACCCTAAAAAAACAGACCTTAAACCAAGAATAATATCATGGATAAATATATATTTTTTGGTATTTAAACTTGACTTTAATGTTTATTTTGGTACATTGA